>BMAU01018957.1:600000-800000 GCA_019973935.1 Trichonephila clavipes | reverse complement strand
ATGATTTTTTAAACAAGTTTGATTTTTTTTAGAAACTTTCCCAGAATTATTTCCAAGTTTAATAATTTTACTCTGCAATGTACATGGTTCATAAATTATAAAATTTTAAAAAAAACCTATTTTCAGCTCGTGATTTAAAATTCCCAAATCTATTTTCATGATTGAAAAATCATTAACACAAGTTTTTATAACTACCATTACATAACAATGATTCGATAAAGCAAAGGGTTCACAATCTTGGAAGCATGCAATTACTATTATTATGATTCTAAAATTCTTAAAGATAAAACCAAAATCACCTCATACAGGGGGAACAGAAACACTAACTTTAATTTTTAAAAAAACTTTTGAAAGAACTATAGTTTGTTAATTATTACATTTTTTGAACAAGCACCCCATTTGTCCCAACAGGAGTTTGTTCCTTTCAAGACAGAGAAGGAATGCAATCTATCTAATCCATAAACCTATTATAAATATAAAATTAGAAAAAATAGTCTTTGTGCAAAACCTTAAAAATTGAAATCACATAGTATGATGCATTTTTTTAACAGCTTCATTTATCAGTGCCTTCAAATAAACATAACACAAAAAATAGCACTGTGAAATCATAATTTTCTAACATCTGAAACACTTCAAATTTGACAAAAAAAAATTTCATGAAAAAAAAAATCATCAAAAATTTACTTTTAATGCAGAGTATTATCCCCAAATCCCAAGAATGAATTTTGAAGTGTTAGATCCCACAGTAAAATGCTCAATTTAGGAAGATATCTTCATCTACTGCTCTCATTAATCTCTTAATATATGGAAAACTACAATATACGATGGAACAATGTTCTCAAATGAACAAATATTGAAAACTTTCTGTAAACTTGATATAAAAGCACAATTACGAAGCTATTACACAAAAATATTCATAATGGTAAGCTAGGGAGGGTTTCCAAAAAAAAAATCTCATGACAATTTTCTGTCAAATATCTAGGAATAATATTTTACCAAATAAGACTAAAATATGTTACATATGAATTGAAATGAAAAATGAAGCTTGAAAAAAAATGGTATTAAAAGTGTGACACTACATTATACCATCTGGGAGATTAATAAAAAAAGTTACACATACACACATAAACAAAATTCTTTATTATACTTATCACATCATAAATTGCCTCATAATCACAAAATATTTCAATACCATACTAAACAAAGTTCTTCAAATTGAGTTGAGACTGCCTTACTGAATGAACACAAAACTTTTAAAATTGGATGCACAAAAAATTTCTTGACAAACTAAGATGACTAATAAACGAAATTTTTATAACTCTTAATATCTGATAAGAACCAACCTCCTATGCATCTCAAATCTAGGACAACAATTTTAAAAACAATGGGAAACAAATAAAAACTCTCCCTAATATGCACAATACTTTGAATGTTAATATTGAAAATATTGTGCTAAATTCCAAGATTCCTGCATTTAATAAGAATTCCTCACAAATATTTTTTTTAATTTATTTTTGAAGAAAAAAATTTGCCAATTTCTAATATTATTGAAAAGAACTACAATATAACCCCAATTTCCAAGATTTTTTGGGTAGATATGATTTTACAGTGCATTTACCTTTAAACAGTACCCAAAGATTTTTCAATAAATCAAAAATATAAAAATTTTCACAATATAACCCTGATGCTCCTAAAATATATCAGAATCATTATAGACAGAGCCAAACAAAAGTCTTTGAATTTATCCAATATTTAGTTTGCTATAAGAGTTCAAAACTTACTTTATCCATTTTCAGAAAATAATTCATAGACAATAGTAAGATTTTCCACAAAAATCCTATTATAAATAACTAACCTAATTTAAGGATATAAGTCATTTAAAGAGATTGTGTGTGTGAGAGAGAGAGAACAAATAAATAATTCCTATAAAATCAAAAACTGACTCTAATCCATTCTTCAATCCTAAATATTTTAAATGTTATTAATCAAGCCTCATTAATAGTAAATCAAACTTTGAAATAGTCAATCCCTAAGATCAAGCACCAAAATTGATAAAATTTTAAAAAGAAAAAATTAGAATGTATAATTAATTATGACTCTCTCACTTTACATTACTTCGACATTTTACTATCAGAATCACTGTAAAAAAAACTTTTTTACAAACCATATAAAAAAAAATATATGCAAAAAAAATTTAATCTATTTTTGAAAGTTGACAAGAAGTTTAAAGTTATTGTTTATAATTCTTTAACTTTGTTTTAACATTCAAAGAAATTTTCTGCCACACCATCTATTTGACTTAGTGCCACTTTACTAGGTAAATAACAAAGAGAACAGTGAAATAAATACTACATTTTACTTCTTGAAATCATAAAATCATAGAGAAATTAGACACATTAACCCTCTTGCTGTGTTATTTTATCGAAGTAGGTTCAAAAACTTCAAATCTACATATAAAACCTACATTTTAGTTAAAATATACAACAAATGTTTAGTTTTGGTTCAGTCCTAGGAGAGCCCACACCCTTGGCACGAATTGCACCATCTTGGTAACCCTAATTTGATACACTAGATATGGCAAACCTAACTATTTCTGGAATTTTCATATTTAATCGGCGGGCATTTCAAATTTCATTTCGGTGTTGGACACCGGGCTGGAAGTATGGGTGCGTGTGTGAAAGAATTTACCTTAGAATTGTTTACTTTGTTGAATGCAAAAGATAAGAAAGAATCGATTGAGTGATGTATTAAGGAAGGATTGATTTCTGTATTGTTTACGTATATTTTCATTACACATCCCCCTATCCCATTATATTCACTTGCCGCCATTATTTGTTTCGTTTGGCGCCATCTAGTTCTGACTTGGAGTTTTTTCGGTTTGTCGCCACGGGTGTGGGCTCTCCTAGGATTTTACCGAGATTTTTTTATTTTAAAATATAAAATTAGATCATCAAATATGAACAGAAAGATGCAAATAAAAACAAACAAGAGCAGCAAAGTTTGCACAGCTAAATAGTCGGGAAAATGCATATCCGTGGAAAATCACAGGTTGTTCAAATTTTGCTACATCTACGTTGCCCGTAGAAATCACAGGATATGCAGCAAGAGGGTTAAGAAATTAGCTAATAGTTCTGAATAAAATCTTGCAGAATGTGACTGATTAGATAAGAGGTACCCAAACCTTTTTGTCTCGTAGACCCCTTGCCATGTTTTTCGTCTTTGGGTAGACACCTGCTTACCTAATTATAAATAATTTGCACATTTGTCAACTTAAACGTCCTTTTGACAGCTGGTATAGAGTAAATACTTTAAAATATTTAAACTTTTCTAGTAAAAAGTATTTAAAACTTTAGAAAAAAGCAGTGTTTAGATAAAGTAGTTTAAAACTTAAGAAATACACGTTAATTAATTTTAAATTAAAATTCAATATTACATAAAATAACTGAGCAACAAACAAAAATGATTTTAATGGGAGAGATGAATTTGGTACTTCAATAACATATTTTCAACATTTAGCATCAATCTTGTCGAGTTTAACCCTAAATCTCATCGATTAGAATTGTGTGTGTGTGTCCAGTCTTCCCCTCCTCGTAACTGGAAACCATGGTGAAACACTTGCTCGCTAGGAAACGCAATCACAAGAAAGTTTCTCATGATATTCCATAATTCAGGATAGATAACATATATGTGCCTTTATAAAGCCAAAATTGCTCACATCCATTTCTAAACTTTACATTTTAAGATCTTCATTAGTGCCCATTCCAAATTCCTATAATATATTTATTTTTTGCAATGAATAGAAACGCACTTAAATGTTGAACATAGGTTAAAACGACATCTTCCTGGCAGATTGTCTGTGACAAAATGAGAAACTGGGAAAATTCACACGATGCCCAATATTATACTCCTTTAACTTAGTTATGGCAAGAAAGGGGCTGAAATGATAGTCTTTGTTTTAATAAAATATATTGTAACGAATTTTGTGTAAATAGTGTAAATAATTTGTATTTGAGTGTTTAATGCATTTAATATTCTATGTTATATTTATTTCATGTTAAAATTGTACTATTCACAAGCAATGCCGCCCCTTACGTTATAACGGCGATTCAATTAGAACTTGGCAGAATCTTGGTGGTAGAGCCAAGTTGGCATCATTTTTGGCGGCCAATTTGGCGAGTTTGGCAACCATTTTAGCGTCATTGACGACCACGTTGGCGAGTTTGGAACCCTCTGGAATCTTCTAGAAAGTAGTGGATCTCTCCACTAAGATCACGACTCAATGACACGAGCGGTTATATTTCTAGAAGTTTCTAGGAAAAGGAGTGCCAGTTGCAACGGATGAGTCTGGATTAAACCAGCGAGTAGTGAGGATTGTTTTGACTAGTGATTAACTCGGCTGTGCTCATGAATAATCTTACTATGAGTAAGGATGATCTGTTATTATGAGTAATGATGATCTGATGTTATGAAAGTACACTACAGAGTATCCCCCCAGTGACGAAGGGAACGGCATAAAAAAATATATAAATACAAATATAAAAAATGTTTGTTGTTTACAAAAATAAGGCACTATAAAATACATAAATTGCAATAACACATACAATTATTTATATACACAATACAATAAAAGATATACATATATAAATTACTAAGAAGAAATTTGAATTAGTAAGTTAATCTCTTAGGAAAATGTACGTGTCTGACAGAACCTGTGGTTCTGATATTTTTATCAACAACAGCTTTATCTTCAATTTGTTGCTTGGTTAAAGGTGGTTCAAAGTTTGAACTACCTTTTGAACCTTTTGTGAATTAAAATCTTCTGAAAATTCAAAAGCTGGCTTGCATCTGTCTATAGTGACAGTTACATTTTTATTATTTATACAAATTACGAAATTTTTATCAGATCTACTTTTAACCAAATGAGATCCAGTGTAAAGAGGAGTTAAAGGGGGTCGAATTTTGTCATTTCTACGAAAAACGTGTGTGCATGTACTTAACGATTGGTGTACATAGCTCTTCGTACAACTATGAGAATCAGGGGATATTGGACTAAGTTTTCTCATCATGGTAATTAACTTCGAAACATAAGTGGGTGTCACTGACGTTTGAAGAGATTCTGAAGATATGAGATCAGATGGTAAACGTAAAGTAGTACCATAAACTAGTTGAGAGCTTGTTGCTTTTAAATCATTCTTCATTGCTGAACCTAATCCTAACAATACGATAGGCAAAATATCAGTCCAACCAGCGTCCTCATGGGCAATAATAGCACTTTTGAGATGCCTGTGGAATCGTTCTATCATTCCATTACTTTGTGGATGGTAAGTTGAATGGATTCTATGGTTACCCATCATGTTTGTAAGCTCTCTCATTAGAGAAGACTCAAAATTTGTTCCTTGATCAGTTGTAATCGTAACAGGTGTGCCGAAACGAGAAATGCAACCATTTAAAAGTGCACGAGCAGTGGTTTCTGCCAACATGTCTTCGGTAGGAATAACTTCAGGCCACACACACACACCTGGTATACCTGTCTATGATGGTAAGACAATATTTATATCCTTTGGATGGTGGATAGGGTCCAATATAGTCAATATGAATGTGGGCAAATCGAGCATCGGGTAGAGCAAATGTGCTTAGTGGAGCTTTGGTATGTTTGAATACTTTTGCTCGCTGACATTTTTCACAAGCTCGAACTCTATTTTTGATGTCTTTTCTCATTCCTGGCCAAAAGAAACGCTTAGAAATTAAATTAGTTGTAGCGGATATTCCAGGATGGGATAGAAAATGCAGATTTTGAAAAATACCACTTGTCTGAGATTTTTAGGGACGAAAGGTCGAAGGGTTTCAAGTGACTTATCACAATATAAAGAAACGTCTTCAAGGGGAAAATATTGTTTTTCTAGTTTAATAGAAGAATCTGCTTTAAGGAAAGATTGAATTTCAGAATCAGGAAGTTGTGTTTGAGCAAACTTTTTGTAGTCTAAAATGGGTGGTTTTATAATTGCATCAATTTCTACTCTAGATAATGCATCTGCAACTTTGTTTTCTGTTCCAACTACATAGCGAATATCTGTGGAAAATTGTGAAATATAATCGAGATGTCTTAGTTGACGTGGGGTACATTTATCTGGTTTCTTCTTGAAAGCGTATGTTAGGGGTTTTTGATCAGTATATATAATAAATTCGCGACCTTCAAGCATGTGTCTAAATTTTTTTATTGAAGTATATATTGCCAAAAGTTCTCGATCATAAGTAGACCAATTTTGTTGAGTTTTAGAAAGCTTTAAAGATAAAAATGCTATTGGTTCCCAGTTACTATTAGAAAGTTGCATCAAGGAACTACCAATGGCGAAATTGGATGCATCGGTCCAAACACTTAAAGTAGCACCAGGAATCGGATGCTTAAGAAGAGTGGCATCAGCTAATGCTGTTTTAGCAACAGTAAATGAATTTTCCGCTTCTTCAGTCCATTCAAGAGGAATTTGAGGATTTTTCAAAGGACGAGATGGTTTCTTTTTGTTTGTGTGACCTTCTAAAAATTTTATTAGGGGTGCTAAAATGTGGGCTACTTTAGGAATGAATCTTCGTTAAAAATTATACATTCCTAAAAATCTACGTAATTGCGTTAAAGTGTTAGGTCTAGGAAACTTTTGAATAGCATTGACTTGATCAGGAAGAGATGAAATACCTTCACTGGAAACTTGAAATCCAAGAAATTTTAAACTATCTACTCCAAAAGTACATTCTGAAGGTTTAATCGTTAAGCCATAATAATCAAGTCTTTCAAAAAGTGCACGGAGATTGGTAGTATGTTCTCGAACATTTTGAGATGCAATTAAGATATCATCAATAAAAGCATAAACACCTTTCAAACCATGAGTAACTTCGTCGAAAAATCTTTGAAAAGTGCATTGCACAAACCAAACTGCATTCGAGTGCTTTCGAAGAGACCAAATGGAGTACAAATAGCAGTTTTATGCATGTCTTCAGAAGCAATCGGAATTTGGTGAAACACTTTAACAAGATCAATATGAGAAAATATTTTTGCCCCATGTAGATCACTTGTAAAATCAAGAATGCTAGGAATCGGGTATTTATCCTTTTTTGTTTCAGCATTTAATGCTCTAAAATCGCCAACAGGGTGCCAATCATTGCTTTCTTTTTTAGGAACCATATGCAATCGGGAAGAATAATTACTACTGGATGGGCGCATGTGGCCTGAATCCAACATGTGCTGAAATTCCCTTTTCGCAATTTTTAACCTGTCAGGAGCCATGCGACGGGGTTTAGCACAAACAGGTGGTCCAAAAGTATCAATACAGTAAACTACATTATGCTTAACTGTTTGGTTTGCACAAGGTGGTTTTACAATATTAGGAAAATCATTCAACAATTTAGAAAATCATTATCAATAACATGAGTTTTAATTGAGAAAATATTAGAATTTCTAATAATACAATGACAATTTAATTTTGTAGAAGCATCAAATAAAGTACGATTTCTTAAATCAGGTTTTATATTAAAATAATGTAAGAAATCTGCACCAATAATAGCATTAGACACATTACACATAAAAAATGGAAAAACAAAATTTTGTCTAAAACTTAAATCTAATGACATTAATTTACGCCTGTACACTTGAATGGGTGTACCATTTGCAGCAATAAAAGTTTGAACTGGAGAGGACTGTTTTAGAGTTTTATTTGCGGGAAGGATTGAGCAATCACTTCCGGTATCAACTAGAAAACAAATGTTGGATTTACGATCGCGAACGAAAAGGCGACAGTAAGTCGAAGGCAAGGCATACGTCGCCGCTACTCCTGCCAGTTCAAGTTTTCCTGGAAAGAACAGGGCTGAATACATTTTCTTGCCTTTGTGGCAAATTTATTATGATACCAACATAAATTTGATGCTTTTGGCTTAGGACTCTTTCCGCGATTGCGAGAATCGAAACGATTTCGAGAAAAACTTGTCGATCGTCGTAGTTCTTTCACTTCCTGTCATAAAAGTTTCAACTCTTTGAGGAGTTTTGATTCACTACTATCATCAGAATTGGCGCTGGAATATTTTGATACAGCACTTACTTGTACAGGTGTTACCTCTAAAATACGATCAGCTACTTCTGAAGCTTTTTGAGCTGTAAGGGGTTGAATACTTGCAAGGATGGATTGCACATTAGGTGGTAACTGCTGTAAAAATAATTCCAAAAGAAGTGAATCAGTCACGTTGTGAGATTCTGATCGCCGTTGCATCACTCGAAATAATTCCGATGGCTTTCTGTCTCCTAGCTGCTCTCCGGCTAAAAGACGGCGAATTTCCTGGCTTTTGCTTTCACCGCATCGGGCAATAACTTCATCTTTTAACTTTCAATATGGATTTATGCTCCCAGATGAAAGAATTACGTCTCGAACTGCCATTGCCACATCGGGAGATAAATGAGCTACGCAATAATTATATTTAACGTGTTCGTCGGTTATCGGCTTTGGAACTGCCAATTCGAAGGTCGATTTAAGCATCCCGAACCATAGCGCAGGATCTGATGAAACAAGAGCTGGAATTTTAACCCCTGGAATTTTAACCGCTGAAATATCCTCCATATTTATGGAAGGTACAGGCAATGTTGGGAAAAAAAATTTTGGTTAAAATTTTTTAAATTTTATATTCAAAGAACGGGTCGCCATTTTTGGAGTATTGTGTTGTGAGTGGCAAAGTAAAATTGCAGTGATTTTACAAAAATAAACTTTATTTTCAACCTAACAAATAATTAAGTTCAAGTTTATATATTCCCTTCATCAGAGTGGAATTCTGGGAAAATAGAAGAAAAAAAAATGCCAGAGGACATTTCTTCTGACCAATGAAATTCAATAGTAGGTTTTAACTGCCAATAAGACGTAAGGATCAAGAATCCGTTACTATGAGTAAGGATGATCCGTTATTATGAGTAATGATGATCCGATATTATGAAAGTACACTACAACATCCTAGGCGCACTTCCAAGATCATCAGGGGGCAACAAAAACATCCTGGTGGTGATTGACTACTTCACTAAGTGGCCTGAAGCCTATCCTTTTTCCAACCAAGAGGCCAAGATTGTTGCAGAGGTTCTAGTTCAAAACTGGATCTCACGATTCGGGGTCCCTCTACAACTGCACTCTGATCAAGGGTGGAACTTCGATTCTGCAGTTTGCAAGAGACTGTGTGAAATACTCGCCATCGACAAAACCCGGACAACAGCTTTACATCCTCAGTCTGACGGCATGGTAGAGAGGTTCAATTGGACCATCCTCAACAGCCTCTCTCTACTGGTATCCAAATATCAACAGAAATGGGACAAGAAATTGCCCTTTTTCCTGCTTGCCTACAGGAATACCGTTCACGAGACCACCTGCTATTCCCTATCCCAGATGCTCTTCAGACGTGATCGTCTGCCTGCGGATCTTCTGTTCAGCCGACCACCAGATGCTCCCTTGGCGCCTGAGGAGTATATCGAGAAACTCCAGGCACGGATGGAGAAAATACATCATCTGGCTAGGGAAAGAATCGGCATGGCTTCCAAGAAGATGAAGACCCGATACAACGCAAGAGCAACCGGACACGACTTCCACGAAGGCGACCAAGTGTGGTTATGGAATCTGAAGCATCGCAAAGGACTCTCTCCAAAGCTGCAGACCAACTGGGAAGGTCTTTACGCAGTCCTAAAAAGACTGAATGACGTTGTGGTGCGGATACAGAAATCACCACACTCAAAACCGAAGGTAATACATTACAGTAGGCTAGCCCCATATCTTGGCTAAGATGAATAAGATCCTTAAGTTCAGAACATGGTCATTAATTATTTTGTAAATAATGAAAATTATTTCTCTTTTCTAATTCCTTAGTTTTTATTTTAATATTGGAATTTGTGTTTACATCTCTTCATGTGCTTTGAATTTATTTGTATTGTATATGCTGTGGAATACATTTGTTACTTTATATGTGATTATTATGCGAGTAGTTTGCCTGTAAATAGATACCTGTTACTCAAGGATTGTACTGCCCGGGATGTGCAATCTTTGAGGAGGGGGCAGTGTTACGAATTTTGTGTAAATAATGTAAATAATTTGTATTTGAGTGTTTAATGCATTTATATTATTCTATGTTATATTTATTTCATGTTAAAATTGTACTATTCACAAGCAATGCCGCCCCTTACGTTATAACGGCGATTCAATGAGAACTTGGCGAAATCTTGGCAGTAGAGCCAAGTTGGCATCATTTTTGGTGACCAATTTGGCACCATTTTGGCGTCATTGGCGCGAGTTCGGAACCCTCTGGAATCTTCTAGAAAGTAGTGGATCTCTCCACTAAGGTCATGACTTAATGACACGAGCTGTTACATTTCTAGAAGTTTCTTCTGCGCCTATAAAAAGGAGTGCCAGCCGCAACAGATGAGTCTAGATTAAACCAGCGAGTAGTGAGGATTGTTTTGACTAGTGATTAACTCAGCTGTGCTCATGAATAATCTTTGCTTACGTGTATTTTTAAACACTGTTATTGTGTTTGATTGCTGTTGAAGGTGTGAAGACCTTCGGATATTTACCCTGTGAATATTGCCGATGAATCCTGTATTAAAAGGATTGGATTTTTGATAATAAATTCGCATCGCTCTTAAAGAACTGATTATTTTCTTTGTGATTGTTTTTGCATAAAATCCTAGAACCCGGATCTATGTAACAATATGTTGTAATGTAATTGCAAAATAACCTCATTATATTTAGTAAATGAATCTGTAAAATAGGTAAGATTAGCTTTCCACTTGATTACATTTGCTTTTAAAATTCAAGCCACAATCTGGTTTAATGAGAGCCATTATCACATAGACCTCCTTTTACACCTCATGGACCCCGAAATTATTTTTTCACTGACCCTTTGTAGGTCAGCATAGACCCCTGTGGGTCGATATAGACCACTTTGGGAATAACTGGATTAGATTATAGATTTTTATTCATAGCTAAAATTTTCTGTACTTACATACTATCACAACAATGCCAAAGTTCAAGATAACTCACCAAGTTGGCAACCCCGATTTTGCATGTGTCAAACCCACTCAATTGGCAACTATGTGCTTTGTTAATAATAAATTGCCAAACATTGTTATCAGCTTCAGACAAAACTGCCACTATTTTCCATTTTTCTTCACATGTTAACTAACAATAACTATTTATTTAATGGTATTTATATATTATCGCAACAATAGCCAACTCTATAAATACCTTAGAAAGTTGGCAACCCCAATTTCCTATGTGTCGTATGCGCTGAATTGGCAACCAGATGTTGTCAATAGGTTGTGATAATACATAAGTACTTATTAGATTATTTATGCATATTTAATAGCAATTTATTATTTACTAATTTATTATGCTATTTGAGCTTCATCACCAACTTAGTGAAATTTGCGTATGGCTAACCAGAAGTACTCAATATTACTTCAACTAAAGAACTACAGGGTGGATCCTAGACAAGCACACTGCTTGGCGACAAAAATTTTGGCGATAAAGTTTACAATGTGGCAACCCTTCTGGATTGTCCAGTCCTGTGGCTAAAATATGGTAACCCTAAAACCGGTCAAGCAAAAAAAATCGGATGAAAAGTGGACATCGTTCATTTTCGCCCTTGACCCTGCTGCAACACGTCGAGTTCGACCCTGCTCATACTCTCTTCCCCACGTGTTCCGATTTTTGGCTTGATTTTGCACCGGTTGTTAGAATGGCGTGTGAAAGAAAATTCCTTGAAAGCGAGGCAACCACAGGATTTTTTCTTTTGCTTGGAAAACAAGGGAATAAGGCTGTTTTAGACTGGGTCATGAAAGAAGGATTAATTCCCTCCAGATATGAGTGTCCGAAGTGTAAAAAGGATATGCGTTTGGTTGAACGAAAGGGTACCATTGATGGTTTTGAATGGCGTTGTCGAGTACAGTTGAAAGAGAATCCCCACTTTGTTTGCCGGAGTGTAAGGAAAGGTACGTGGTTTAGTGATAGATTGAGTATTTGTGTGAACTTGCGATTAACCAGGTATTGGTTTGGCAAGAGTATGAATGAGTTTGTAGTGAATGATTTAAAAATTAACAAAAACACAGTGGTGGATTGGTATATGTTTTGCCGTGAGATTTGTATGGTTGCATGTGTAAATGAGAGCGCGAAACTTGGAGGAGAAGGAAAAATTGTGAAAATTGATCACCATTAAAGAAACCCCGTTTTCTTAGGGTTTTTGATCACCAGCTAAGACCGGCAACCCCCGATTTTTCTTCGTTTTCGTCCATGGCATCATTTTTTTAAACATGGTTTTTTGGTGCCATTTGGCGGGAAAAAAATGGCACCAAAACCAGCAGTGTGCCAGACTAGGATTTTACCGAACTACAACCTGATAAAAACAAAAAATAAATTTATATATATACATATATATATATATATATATATAAAACTTCTAATACAAAACATAGGTAAAAAATTTTGCATTTAAGTACATTTTCTAGTAAAATGTTAACTGTATATAACCATGACATATATATAACACTGACCAAAATTTATATCAAATCGTACATTAAAAATATACAACAAAATATAGAGTATCAATTAAATTGAATGAATAACATGAATAAAGAAATACAATTAAAACATTTAGATAATCTTAATTCAACTGCTTTAAAAATACAAGCAAAACTAAAAAACAAATTTATAAAGAAAATAATTTAAAATGGCAGTCTTTTTGCGTGGGGTTTTGATGTTTCCTTTCAAATCAACATTTTTTTAACAGAAATATTTTTAAAATGCTGCAAAGTTAAAACAATAATTTTAAAATATTCTTCAATGTTGACAATATTTATTTTACGGTACTTTCTCCATTTTGCCGAAATGATACAACTGATGCCAAATGGTACATTACTGCTAGTAAATTTTTACACGCACATTTTTAAAAAAAATGTATCAGACTTTTCTTAGAAATAACCTCTTTTTCCTAAATACATCAAAGATGAATGAAAAAACAATAAAAGTTTGGTCTTTGTGTAGAACAGTTGTGTATACTGTGTGTTGTCTCCAATAAAGTCTGCTTGGTTAGATTTGCATTGGTAAAATGGAAAAGTACTTAACTTACTTTTACAATTTAATAATTATATTAGAGCATTTTAAACACATGGATATCAATATTAAAAAAGATTGGGTTTGTGGTAAAATATAACTTTTTAAAAGTTTTTTAGGTATTTACAGATTATTGCAACAATGCCAATGTTCAAGATAACTCGCCAAGTTTGCATCCCCGATTTTGCATGTGTTGTACATGCTAAATTGGCAATCATATGCTTTGTTTCATATAATGTCACCAATATGATTGTGATAACATACCAGTACCATTTTTTACAACACTAATGAACAAAATTTGTAAATTTAAGTAAAAAAATGCTGCAATTTTATTGAAAAAAATTATACATTTAAAAGAGGATTTTTAAGATTTTTTCTTAGTTCCTATAATCAGTAAGTACCTTGTTTATTATCAACCGTACTTTTTTTAATATTTTGCCAATTTTTACTATTATACTAGATACAAAATTATTATTCAATGCAATTTCTTTGTATGCCACATACATATATTTCTTTTTTAATAGTTTTGCCAACATTAATTTTGCTAAAGCCTGGGTTTTTTTATTTTTGATTTAAGGTATGCATCAGAATAGGAATACCATAAATGTAAACAATTGGAATTAAAAATGTACGACTCTTATAAAAAGCATTAAAAAAGGTCAAAATTTACCAGATACATTGAAAAATAAAAAGAATACACCTGAAACATAAAAGAAATTTCATAAATAAAGGTTAAATATAAATAACCTACCTTGAGACACAATTACAGGATTTCCAATGGGTTGCAGAGTTGTATCCGATAAAACTTCATTTATAACTTTTACATCATCTGTAGGCTCAAAGCGATTTGCTTTCAGGTAATCTAAAAGTTGAGGCTTTACTTTTTTTCTCCATGCTACATAATCCACAAGATTTCCACCATTTTTTAAGAAATAATATTCTGCTTGTGATTGGTAATATTTAATTTTCAGAAGGTTATTTTTTTTTGCAATATAATCAGAAACTTTTTTTCGTTTTGCAAGATCTTTAGTAACTACAGCCGACTTCTCTAACTTGATCCTTTTAACTTTGGGACTGCTTGGAATGCTAGAAACTTTACCTTCATATGGCATCAAACCATAAAGTAGTTTATTTACACTGGAAAGGAGCAACATCAACTCTGAATTATTCACAGTTAACACACATGCACGCACAGGACTAGTGGCAAGAAGTTGTCGCTTCACACCAGTCTTCAGCTGATTATGGATAATGGGAGACTTATGTGTCATGGTGGCCACTTGTATAGGCTTGCCAGATGCACTAATGACAATATTTTGCATTGCACTGGTGGGTGCCAAAGATGGCACTGATGCACTTGCAAGACTGTAAGAGTGAACTTTAGTCACATCACTTGCCGGTGTAAGACTAGCAGAGGAGTCCAATACCATGATTTGTTGCGCAGAGCTCCCACTCCCTAATGTTGTGGGGGTTATGTGCACAGCATAAACATCGGGTATGCCACCACTGTTCAGAACTATCCTCTGTGTCTGTGACACTGGTTGAGCTATGACTGCAGCATTTGCTGTCCGTTGAGCACTTGTGACTACATTTGTAATATTCCCAAGAGTCTGGAACTGCTGTGGCATGGAAGCACTTACATTCACAATGGAATTTTGTACTTCTACAGAATGAAGGGAAGAGTTGGAAGTAGTAGCCACCAGAATGTGTGTGAGGTCTGATGTTGATGCAACTGTACATCTTGGATTTGAAGAATCTGGCGTAGTGGAAGTACTGGTACCTAAAAAGAGATACCAAATCATGCATAAGTTTAATTTAACTTGCTCCAATCACAAGTATGCAAATTAAAAAAGGAATTAAATTCAAAGGACTAGCAGTTTAAAAATTTTAATGTGCTTTTTCTTTTCTTGAGGCTTATGTAACCTTAAATTGAACAGCTTATTTCTGTTAAATAAAAATAGAATTGCAAAAATATGCTGGTATACATTTTATGATACATCTTGCAGAGTAGGGAGCAAGCTTTTTTATTAAATGAATGCTCCAAAATGGGAAATAAGATAAAAAATTGAAAGAGAGAGAGAGAATTCCACATTTTTTTCTTTCTTTCTTCTAAAGAGGATAATTCTAAAGAGGATAAAAAGGATAAAATCCTTTTTAAATAAGACAAAAATATACTTTCTATTTATTTAAAAAAAACTCAACATTTACTGATTAAAGAGAGAGGCTTAACTGGTTTACATACAGTCGATCCCCGATCTACTAAATTTTTATCTTTTTCAATTAAAATTAAGACAAAAATCCCCTATTTAATGAATAATGAACAGCAAATTAACAAATTATTTCAACAGCTGAAAAAATGTTTTTATTAGTTTTGTATTAGAAAAATTGGCCTTCTTTTCAAATGACAACCTTTTTGTCCAAAACAGATAAAGACTTTTCCTGGACGCAGCAAATTTCCATGGGAAAAAATACAGACCTATTAGACTTTGGAGGTGCAGATAAGTCTTGTGTGTAACCTATCATGTAAGTTTTGAATAGGCATGTAGATTTTGAAATTCCTTTCTTATCACATCCAACACTACAATACAGGGAACATTTTAAGATTTTAACAATTATGTTCCATTTGATGACAGACTGTCTAACTGTGCAACTGAAGTTGAAGAAATTGTTAATTTGTCAGAACCAATGAATAGTGATTTTGGTGCAGAAATTGATAATGAAACTCCTATTAAAAACTGTTACATTTTCAAATGATTTACATTGTTCAGAGAAACTGATAACATACCTTATGCAGCAGATGTAAATTACACAGAATTTTCTTCTCTACATAAAGTCAAAAACAAACTCTTTTAAGTCAGGAATCAAAACATCTGGTAAACAATATTTTAAAGTGTCGTATTAACTGGTGTATAATAATTCACTAATAATATTTTTGACTGTTGAATAAAAAGCATGCAATTTCTAACTACTGATATTTTTCTGTGCAGTTGCTCATTGTATAGTTTCAAAAGGTAAGTGCAAAAAATTTGTGCTTTGTTTGGACCCGGATATAACAAAAAACCTCAAATTAATAAACAAAATGTTTTGTCCCGATGAGTTTGTTAAATTAGTGTCCAAATGTATTTTTCTATACAGAATAAAAAAAAAGGTTCTTTTAAAATAAATGTCATATATTACATACATGTCATTTTAAATCTAAGCTTCAAGCTAAAAAGTGTTATTTTAAGTTTTAATATGCTTTGAAAATTAAACTTCAAACACTAACCTTGAACTTGAATAGGTGTCACTACATGCTGCAGTTGCGGTCCAATGGACACTCGACGATATTGTACAGTACTACCTTCTGGAATGGCATTGCCTTCGGATAATATGACTGCAGTGGGTCCACCTACGGTATTTGTAACAAAAGTGGCTCGACGTTGATCGAGAGAATGAACTGTTCTAATAGTAACAGGGGCTGTTCTTGGAGATGGAGAGCTGGTAACTGGATCCTCAAGTTTTTGCTCTTTAGTAATGTTGCCATTTTTTCGAGCTTGGATCATGACCCTTTACAATGGGTTAACTGAAATAAAAAAATTTAACTGTCCTATAATAGTCAAACAATTTTAACTTAAAAATAAAAAGTATTCAAAGTAAGACTTTTAATCAAGCTAAAAAAGGTTCTTTCCACTTAGAATTATACAGAAATATATAAAAATATGGAAAGCTACAAGACAGAAGTGAAACTTCTTTGGCGACGTTGGCCATAAATGCAGGAATAGATCTAAATATATTCAACTGCTGGGGAAACTTACTTTAATCAAATAAAATTTGAACTTCATTTACTGTATGAAAATAATAGTTTTTTTTATTCAATTTTCTGCATCATCATTTTCTAAGAAAGACACAAAAGGTGTGTAGTAACTGATATAGGATATAAAAATCCTCGATTGTAGTCAATCAAGAAAATGTGAGAAAACTGCATCAATCATGGTTCTGTATCTTGTTGTTCCTTCTCTAGAATCAGTATTCATTGTAAAAATCAATATCTATTTCAAGAATTCAATGAGTGGCTTTGTTTCTTCTGAAGCAAAATTAACATTAAAGTCTCTAGTTAAGATAATCAGCTTTTAATCATTGTCGGATCCAATAATTGCAAGCAGCCTCTGGTGTGTACAGCATTAAAACTTTATGAATGAAGGTGATAAGAGCAGCAACAGGACTACCAGGTGATATATAGACTTTCGACTGGACTTATTGCTAGTTTTCCTTTCCTTTCACGAAACTCTTTTCCTCTTTCTGCATTTGTTCTTGACATTCTGATTAGAATTAATTATAATTCAATGGAAATGAAAATTAACTTGGCAAATTTCCCATTCACTTTCGCGCCTAAAGAGAAGTTTCACTTCAATAAAATAAGGAAAAAATATTGTGTGCAATCTCTAATACTATTAAAAGTAAGAAAAATAATCTCTTTTTTTGGAATTATTACATTTGGAAGTAACACATTTTATACAAAGTTTAAACAAAATCAATTACATTACTAAACAATTCTAAAGTTTTGTAGAATTATTGATGAACTATATACCCACATTTGATTTCAGGATTTTGTACTATCGTAACAATGCCAATGTTCAAGATAACTCGCCAAGTTGGCAAACCCGATTTTGCATGCGTCGTATCACTAAATTGGCAGTCATGTTCTTCGTTTTACATAATGTCGCCAATACAAAGTTATGGTAATGTACAAGTACTGATTTCAGTAATTGTGCAATAAAATGTACAATAATCATTCATAAAGGAATCATTTTAGCTGTAAAAAAAGGATATATATTACAAAATGGGAAAAATTTGAATTTTGAAAAAGTAAACTTTTATTAGTATACTTTTGAAAAATACTACAGCAGCATGTAAAACTTAAGCAATGGCTGCTTTTTTTTGTCATCTTTTCAATAATCACCTAGAAAACATGAAATTCAGAACAGAGGCAGCATTTTTAACTTAAAGAATCTCTAGAACATAATAGCACAAAAAAATATTCATTTATTTATCCAACGCCCTTGCTTGGCTTCTTGACCATACAAAAAATTAATGGAACACAAACAGAATGAAATAAAGGGGAGAAAGGCTTCAGCAAAATAGATACAAATTATTGTCTGGACAAAAAAAGATATCCCTAAATAAGGAAGGGATATGACCTTCTCATTATATAACTGCTTGACACCCTCTCTCCATACTAAAGATCCACCAGATTATCCAATAGCTGTTGAAATAAGAGCAAAAACTTTTCAATGGGCATTTGAAAGTTGGGTACCAGCTGAAGTGTCATCCTCCTCAATTGAATGAGATTGAAAATTACAAGATCCTTAGCAAATAGTCCTTATAAAGCTTCAAAATGCAACATTAATGAACAATCAATATTCAATAAGCATTACTTCAATTGATCTTGAGCAGATAAAACTACACCAAAAGGAGTCTTTTTTAAAGCCATCAACATGTTTTAAGGGATTCAAGTCAGAGGAGTACATTGGCCAATCAATTCTAGTAATCTTATTTTTCTAGCAGCTTCTCAACAGTGACAGTTCATAATGACCTTGCATTTATTTTCCATAAAACAAAGTATGCATCAATAAAGCCTAGAATCAAATGCATGTGGGGAGGATCACTTATCAATAAATAGAAAGGGATGATTTGTATATCAATGGAATTAGCAATGTAACTGTGGATGAGGTTTATAAGCATGCTGTAAGTATTCATACAAGGGTAAGTATTGTTTTACATAAGTAAAAATAAATGTGTTTGATTATATACTTGATCAATAACAGGTTTCATACGAACAATATTAACTTTGTAATTTTAACATCTTTTCTAGTAATTTCAATATAATACATCCCTTTAGCAGAGCTCCGCAACCTTTTTACCGCTGCGGACCGGTCAACGTTTGATAATTTTACCACGGCCCGCTGAAGGTGGGACACATTGATTGTTTATATCTTAGATTGTTTTGATTTAACAATTTTTTTCATTACATTTAAATATGCCTTCAGAATAAAATAGAGTTACACCAAAAATGAATAAAAGTTATTTAACGTGGAATATAAAGTGATTTCCGTGCAAAATTGCACAAATCTGACAGAAATCCACCACTTTAAATAAAATGGCAATAGTTTAATGTTCTTTAGGCGGCCCGGAACCATTTCATCCATGGACCGGGGTTGCGAATCACTGCCTTATAGTATAAAAGTTGTTTATGATTCTATACACTCTCTCTCTGTATTATAGTCCCTAATTATATAATTGTTGCCATTTCACAGCACAGCCACTATTTCTTGACATTCTCATCATTTTATGTTAAGATCACAATGTACTGGAGAAGGAAAAGTATGGCATGACAATTCTGAAGAGTGAAGAGATATGACAAATGTTTAAATGAAGAAGGTGATTATGTACAAAAGTGAAGGAAACTTCACGTATATGTAAAAAAATTGTTTTCTCCAATAAATATTTTCTTTCTTATTTAAAAACTAAACAGACCTTATTTTTTTAATAACCGTTACGTATCTGTGATATAGATACAAAAAGAAAAAGGTAACTAATAACAATAAGGAACAATGGTTTTATCAACTTTTACATCTGTATTCCATTTTCAAAAACTTTAAAATACATAATGATTCAAACAGAAATATATTTCATATTATATCATAACTATAGAATGAATATTGAAGAATTAATCTGAAATAATATTTTCTACTACACATAAAATTGCTTACTTAAATTATGTTATAAATAAGAACTACCAAAATATTTTTATTTGTTTTCAACTGATTAAGGAATAATTTATATAGTGAGTTTTTAACACATAAAATTATTTCAAATATGACAGAATAATTTTTCAGTCTAAAATCTTGTATGATCTAACTGTAAAATCAAAAGATGTCAAGATCAAACCTCAAAGCTTGCCATTCTAACACTGAAGTTTTCTGGAATTATCATCAAATAAAAAATATTTGAAGAGTGTTTTCTTTTCTATAAAGGATATTATAACTCATTTTAAAAAGTCAACAAAAAGTAATCAAATAACTAATAGTTCTTAAGCAAAATCTAGTTGAAATCCATTTATTAATTTGCATCTCATATTTTCTCGTCTCACATTCTTATATCTATTAATTATTATCTCTTTATCACTATGTATTATATCAAGCTTTTCAGATTTACTTCTGTAACATTGTCCATACATGTCACAAAGAAAGCCTCTTAAAAATAATTATTTGTCCTGAAAGTTTATTTTAAAAAAAAGTTTATTTTTGTTATGTTATCATTTGTTTCATTTTCACATCAGGAGAGTAATTTCAAGTGTACCCATCACTCAAAGGGACAAAAATACAAGAGAGGATTATTCAAATTCGACATTTTTATACACGAGAAGAATAGGGGAAAATGTAATATAAAAAATAAAATAATGTGTCCAAGTGAAAAGAATTGTTATTAGTTATTGATGGAAATCACATCACTGTTTAGGGAGTATTTAAAACCAATTTGTAAGGCACAAGTAAGCCATTATATTCTTTTACTAGGAATCACCAATATATAAATAATCAATCTAATCTAATCTAATCTTTTTAATGAGGAATCACTTAATAAATCTATAAAAATAATATTTTTAATCCTTTAGAAGAAATTTCATCTTTTTCTAAATGATGCATTTTCTAATAAGACACATTTTGAAATATGGTATTTGGATTTGCCATTACAATGATACACTTTAAAAGTTGCGTTTAAAGGTTCAGTATTGATCAGGCAAAAAAAAAAAGTTTCAAGATTTTTATTTAAACATCCAACCTCACTAAAAAGCAAACATGAATGAAGAGATACAACTACAAAATTAAACATCATACGTGTACCGTGTGAAGTACACAAAACGATGGCCTCCTTTTCAAATGCATCTTAAGATGACGTCATCTGCAGTGCTACTGTAAATTGGCCTATTCATCTGTGATGAATATGCAAATGAAAAGTTCTCATGCAACTCGGGTGTTTATGTAAATTATAGAAGGGAAAAGGAGATATGTAAATTAAACGGCTTTTCCAACAGGATTTATGAATTAGATATTATAAATAAAACTTTGAACTTATTGAACTTTGAGTAAATATTAATTTAAGTTATTACATATATATATTCTGTAATACATATGTGGTGCATACATATTATACTGCTGACCAATTACTTAATATTAAAAGACCTTTTCAAACACTGTTATTATTATTACTGTTTTTGAATAAGCATGAGAACAGTTTTCCACTAGTGGCTGCTAATTGAGGTATTTGGTAGTCTTTTGATTTGACAAAATCAGTCAACAGTATAATATGTAAGTACTCTATGTGTATGTATAAGAGGATATATTCGTGTATCAAATATTTCTATGTTTTCATCAAAAAGTATTTTTGAAGAATAACATGAGTTATGCTAATATATGTAACCCATCATCATTTGCAAAAGAAAGAGTATATAAATTTTATTCTGCTTTCCAACTTAGGTAAAATGTAAATTTACTATAAAAAAATTCCAGACTGTCTTAGTTGTATTCCAAATAAAAGAATTCTAAAAACATTTTCCAAGGAGAATATGAGTAAAAAATCTTCAGATAGAATGAAAAAAAATTTTGAAATTGTCAGTTGATAAAATATAAATCATACAAGTAACAACATTATAGTACCCAATAAAAACAGAAGGTAGGTTTTTGGTAATTAAAGATTGATAAGTAATATTGGTACTTGCATACTATCACAATAATCGCTAACATTCAAGAAAACTCGCCAGGTTGGTGACCCCAATTTTGCATGTGTCAAACACGCTGAATTGGCAACTGTGTGCTTCATTTCATAAAATGTCGCCAATACAGTTGTAATAAGTAGTGAGTGAGTGAATATTAACGTTGCACTATTCAATTATTCGAGAGCTTTTGGCGACAGACATCATAATTTTGAACCATGGTCAAGAGAAGAGGATGACACCTGAGCCGGCACCTTTTTCTACTCTATATAACTCCCACATCACACCAATGGGAGAATGTTTGAGCTTTGACAGATTTTACATGCATTGCCCCCCCCCCTGTACACAGCAGGTCTTCAGCAGTACTAGGCTCAAACTCATTGCACGCGTAATTACCAAACAAGAAAATAAAAATGTATATATATATATATAACAAAAAAATATTACAATAAAAAATTTATAAAAAAAAAATGTTTTAATTTTTTTAAAAAAATAACATTCAAATTTATATTTCAAACAGCTAAAGATTGTTTTGTTTTGATCTGTTGAAAATTTTAATTTTGAATCAATATCTTTTTTAGCAATCTTTTTTAAAAAAGGCACTGTGAATTTTAGAATTAATACTACACTTGGATCTGTTTACAAAATTTTATTCATAAACATAAAATATTATTATATATAAAGTCTCAGTTAATGAATATGCCATTTGGGAAATCAAGATTGTGTTTTGTAAAATTGATATTCTAAATGATCAAAAAAAATAATTACAAAATAGTTAAACGATAACAATTACATGTTTTTTAAAATTATTAATATTTCAAAAAAAAATTTCACATAAAGGTACAACTTAATATCAAAATAAATTTCTTTTCATTTTTGGTGTTAACAAAAAATTATAACTAAGAGTATTGACATAAAATTTGTACAACTGTGCTTTATTGATAATTTACTGTTTTATTTTTAAAAATTCAAAAAAAAATACTTCACTCGTTAAATTTAATTCATGAAAAAGATTTATATTTTATGTAGAAGCAAAATCAGAGAAAATTTGGGAATCTTTAATACCACAATGAATTACTTAAAACAAAGTAACGCGTTAAAGCGCCAAACTAGTCAACCCTCATCCTGTCATTACACACGCACCAATGATAAAGCATTCGTTTTCTTTAGAATGAGCTCTCTCTAACGCCATGCCTGACTCTTCATAACATCACGTGCATTTACGCAGATGAAACTTACCAAGACTGCGCAGCCGCCATGTTGTACAATTTCAATCCTTCGTACTTACCCTAATTCAATCGCTTTTCCTAAGGTGCTATACATTCCATCTGTTCCTTTCGACCATCTAATTCATAAAATAAGTATCGATATGTCTCAAATGTTTGATTATTTCGAAAGAGAAATAATTTTATTTCAACAGTTTTCGAATTGAAATACACTACACGGAACGTTGCTATTTCCTTCTCCAACTCGGCAAATGCCTGAAATCGGATGGCGACAGAATGGCTCATAATATAATAAAAACGAAACCACGGGAGGGCGCTGATATCAGGACTGAAGGGAAAATGTCTTGAGGAATTGTGTATTTACGCGCCTAAGGAGGATTATATTGTTTGTAAGCAAGAATCAAAATAATTTAACATTAATTTAAAGTAAATGCTGATTTTCTTAAATAATTTCGGCCCTCTTAAAGTGCATTAGCAACAAATTAACTATCTGTAAATTATCATTTGGGATAATTATACAGCACTAAAGGCATGAATTTGTTCGTGAAACCCTTTTAAAGTTAATCTTTGTTTTGAGTTGCTTTTTAATTATTCGCTATAACTTATTGAAATAGATTACTTATTCTAATTATAATCTTTGAGGAGTAATTTTAATTAAGATTTTTAAATTTTTGTGCCACAATGACCATTTTGAAGAGAAAATTTGTACTGCAAATATTACTCCAGCTTTTTTGAATAATTAAGAATTGCATAAACATTCGAAGTTTGAAGGTAAAGCATCTATTATATAATTTGTAATGCCAATTATGTTATGAATTTTAAAGTAGGTTTCTGCTTTTGAAGTTGAATAGTAATTGAATTATTTTGTTCAAGATACAATAATTTTTAACAAAGAATGTATTTATTAATTCTTGGAATTTCTCATTTTTAAATCTGTGCATTTGTTTATATTTATGTTCATAGTAAAATACTGTGTGGTGATATGAACTGTGTGTATTTATATACAATTTTAAAAAGTTCCAAAATGTCATAATAAATATGCTATTCGAGAAAAATGTAAATAGAATAATATGAATTGTATTTATCATTCAAGATTAATTCTAAATAATTAATTACTAAACATTCAAGCTATTTTAATAAAATATATTGATAAAATGGGCTTTATTGCCATTTAATCTACTTTTGAAAAGTACAACTTTATTGAATTTCTCAACTTTTTGATGTCCTAAATTGTGGCACCAATTTTTGCAGTGTCACTACAGAAAAAATGTTCACAATTGAATGACTTTTAAAAAAATTATCAATTTTTGGGGTTGTACATGAAGCATTTCCCTTTTACTCATTTTAAAGTGAATGTATTTTCTTAAATTTAATATTTATTATTAGTTTACAATATAAAAAAAACTTCAAAGGCATGGGCCAACTGGGTCCAGAGCCTTGTCCTCAAGGAGGGGCCTCATATTGTTTTCAAGTTGGCCACCATAAGATCATGATCAGAATAATTTTTATTGTCGTATGTTATTCTTAGACAAGTGGCAATATTGAACTATATGCCAACTGGCAACAGTCGCAAAACTGCATTATTATGTCATGCGGTCGTTCCTGTTAAGACCTACCACCCTACTCCATCATTACTCGTTTAGTCAAAAAGTGGCAGTCTGTTTGTGAGATTGTGCATCTTGTACTTTTATTTCTTAAGAGTTGAGTATTTGACAAAATTTATGCTATATAATGTTTTCATAAAATTCATAGTTAAGGAAAAAGCTATAGGTACCTGTTTTAAACCTCGGTTCCACTTTCAAAAGTGGGGCTTCAAAACTCGAAAATCTGAGGAAAAGCAGGAATCTAGTGATAAGTTAGCATTACTCATCAAATTTTTCATTAATACAAATTCAACATCTATATTTTCCTCTCCTACTTCTATTAGTATATCTAATACTATTCAAGTTGAAAGACAGGGAAAAGCTAACTATTTGAGTGTTCAAGGAACAATAAAAATTTCTGAAATAAATTCTAAAACTGATAAGGTTATGGATGTTTCAAATATTTTTATTGAAATAACAGATTCAGGGTTGTGACTTTCATACATTGACGAAAATTTACGATCATATTAGGTTGAGAAAGGCCTTTCAGTTTTTTGCAAGAAAATAATAACTTTGAGAAATCAGCAGGAGTATGCAATGAATGAATTAATAAAATAAAATAAGATGGCCTTTTGCAACGTTGTTTAAGAAAGTTATTTAATGTTGACATTGTAGACCACGGATGGCTAGTATATTTTCTGTCAGAAAGAAAAGTAGACTTTTTCACCTGTAAATTGTTTACATCTTCCAATTCTATATTTAACATTCACAAATTGAATGACTAGAAGCATGCTAGTATAGCTATTTTGCAACATGAAAGCACACCCAAACACAGAAAGTATATGATGAACTACCACAGTTGATTACTGTTATCTAGTCATATAGATAGCTGACTTGTACAATTCAATGATGAACATCATTACAGGAAAGAAGTGCTAAAGAGAATAATGGCTGTTGTAAAGGTTCTTAGCATCAGGAGGACTCCCTTTCTGAGGGGAAAATTAAACTATTGGTTCAGTGAATATCAGAAATTATCTATGCACTTTGGAACTTCTAAGTAAGTTTGATCCCCTTTTAGATGAACATTCTGGAGAAAGTAATCCTTATTGCTTAATTGCTTCTGCTACAATTGGCCTGGAATTCGTGAATCATACTATAAAAAGTCTTGCAAATTATCATTGCTCAAATACAGAGAGTGAGAGCAGGAGTTTTTTTTTTCATCATACTATAAAGCTGCATGAGAGCTATTGACAACGGATCTTGGTCAAGTGACAACACCTGTGCTGGCATCTCCTTTCATAACTTCATCTCCACACCAATGGGAGGAGGTTTTAGCCTCGACAGATTTAACGTGCATCAGTCCTCCTACACGGTAGGTCTTCAGCGGTTCTCTGCTCAGACTCATGAGCCACGAATCCATGACCTGGACCATTGAAATACATAAAACTAAGTATTCTATTTCTGCTAATTTTACTTCGAATATCTTCTGCAGATTGACTAACATTTATTTTACAATATAAAATTCTAATGTCTATATTGGAGCCCCCATTAATAGATTTTTACAGTTTATTAATATAAATGGACATGTTGCAGAGCAGTGATACTCAACCTGTGGCTCGGGAGCGGCATGTGGACAAATAAGACCTTTCTGAGTGGCCCATTGCACTAAAAAATTGAATTATTTAAGACAATGCATTAAAAATTTAGCAAGAAATTTTATTAATCAAGCAATTACATATATCGGTAAAATCCTAGGAGAGCCCACACCCTTGGCGACAAACCGAAAAAAAGCGCCAAGCGAAACCGACAATGATGGCAAGGGAATATAGCGGGATAAGGTGGATGCGTAATGAAAATATATGTAAACAATACAGAAATTAAACATTTAAGATAAAAAATATATAAACAGCACTTACTTTCTTACTGCTGATCTTTTCCGAGTGGAGGGGACAGCGTAACAACAGATTTTTAAAAAGTCTTAAAGGTCTCATCGCTAAGCGAATGATCGTGTGAACGCCGCCATATTTATTCTGCGAGGTAATGTTTGAACATACATTCGGTGTGGCTGGTATGATTTTGAAGAAACCGTTTTATTGCCGACTGTGTTACATCATACCGATCATTACATTTAGGACACATTCATAACTCGAAGCAATCAGTCCTTCCTTCAAAAAGTATTCAATCAATTCTTTCTTACCTTTCGCATTCAGCAAAGTAAAAAATTCTAAAGTATATTCCCTCATATCACACAGGCAGCCCGGAGCCCAACAACAAAATGAAATTCGAAATGCGCGCCCACAAAATACGAAAATGCTAGAAATAGTTAGGGTTGCCATTTGTAGTGTTTAAAAGTAGGGTTACCAAGATGGCGCAACTATCGCCAACCGAAGTAATTCGCGCCTAGGGTGTGGGCTCTCCTAGGAGTGAACCCATATATCAATTTCGCTATTGATGTCATGCTGGTACGAATTGCGATTTGTTTTTTTTTCATTTTGTAATTATAATGGTTAGTGATAACAGTAATCACTATTCTAAATCCAATTTTTAATTAGCCCTATGTCTTCCAAGCCAAAAATATCAAAAGAATGTTTTTTCAAGACAATTCGAATTTTAACTATTTCATACAGAAAAAAAAACATGGATCAATGACTTGTTTGATTTATCATGAAAATGTTATATTTGTTGTTGTTTTCTGATGCCACCTGTCTAACGTAGTCAGATCGAGGCCCACGAAATTCATCATGGCATGGGCAAGAGGTACGCCTGTCTTTGGCCTTGAGCACCATACAGGTGACAGCGCGATCTAGCTCGGCGAAATTCCCCGAAGGGACGATAGATGGCGACACGACCTCTATCTCCACCTCCCCAATTTCTGCATGTAAACTGAAGGGGAGGGAAATATTCTCCAGTCCCTGCGCTCGTGATTAAGCCCACAAGACTACGGACCCACTGATTTAACGAGCACGTACTCCGTGTGTACTCGGAGGGTGTTTGGTGGCATCGGGCATCGAACCCAGGCCTTCCGGTCTGGAGTCCGATGCTCTAACCATTAGGCTACCCACAAATGTTTTATTTAATTATTTTATTTAATTTTATTTTTATTTATTTTCCGGTTTGGCGCCAAAAAATGTTATTTTGCTCATCACTGTATCACTAAGCACGAATCTTTCAATGACTCTTTTTCTTGAGGATATCTTTCAAGAGGAGATAAACTGGCTTTTTTTAAAAAAAGTCTTCGCCACAACAACAAAATATTGGAGGGGAGAAAGCTTGGGATCATTGATGAAAGTAAATCAAAATAATCGCACAATGAGGTCAATTCGTGTGACATCACGATCACGTGATGAGGATAGCATGTGATTACGTTTTTTTTCCCGCATAACTCTAGCCTATTACTTCATTGTTTACTATATTGCTACTATTTACATTATACCCACTAAAATTTCGTATTTAACTATATATGGTTACTTGATTACTGTAAAATATAAAATGATTGTAGGAAAAAAAATCTTTTTTAATATCCTGGTAAAAATTTGAATGTTTTGTAAACATAGATAAGATGATGAAGCGTAAGGATTTTAAACTACCTTCTCACTTATTATTATGTTCTATCCACTTTGAATACACTTGTTTTCAATATCAACCATTTAGAAATCATCGCCAGCTCTATTCCTACTATTTTTGTGTTCACAAAAGGAATTCTTAAAGGATTTTAGATACATGTCTAGAGGAATGTAAATACTTCAAGGTAAATTTTTGTTTACTTTAAATTAAATTATACAGAGAACATACATAAAAAGATAAAATATATTTAGTTAATTTAAATTTTTTACTTATTTTACTCATCTTCAGAGTAGTTAATAGACATATTTCTGTATTTAATTATCTAAAATAAGAACACAAGAATCTGATATGTAACCATATATGCCACGTTAAAACAAGTATATATATATAATGTATTTTACTAAATCATTTTACATTCCTATGGGGGAAAATTTCGAAAAGCATTCACTACAGAAATGGAAACATATCTTAATTTACTACGAGTTCATTAATGTTTATACTTGATGAGATGCATCAAATACACCACTTTCAAACATTAGAAATGAAAATTTCCATTAACCTTTTGCAAAATTATACATAAAAAATTATGCAACATTTTTAAAGTCTTTATTTGCAGTACCATTTTAGTAAAAAGATATAATTTATCAAAAAGTAAATTCTAAATGTAAAAATTTAAGGCATTAAAAATTTTTAATTAAAATGTGTATATTATAGAATATAAATTTGTGTGCATATATTGAATATAAAGGTCCTGTTCTCTCTCCTAAAATGCTGCGATATACAGTAAATAGTGGAAACTGTTCCTGATCATTTTGAACACTGTAATAATTATATATATATAGTCATATAATTTTTTTTTAATTTGTGATGCCTTTTTGCTTGGCAAAATTAGTTTGACAAATTAAAACATATGTTCCAAATTTTGGAATGGTACAAGTACTGATTTAGCATTTCTTAGACAAACTTTGAAGTAATTTATTTTATTTGAAGTTAATATATTTTCAAAATTCAGAGAGAGAGCGTGAATTCTGAAACTTTTTTCCTGATGTTGTTTCATCTTCAATTTTTAAGTATAAATATAATTATGTATAAAAGGATACTTTTTTTTATAAACATAATCAGTGATAACGAAATAACATGTGAATACATTACTCCAAATAAGTTTAAGTTTGGATGAACTGAAGTATATTTTTAACACTATACATACAATAACTGGTAGAAATAGGTATGCATTAAGTGTTGGTATGTTCAGTGTAAAAAAAATCAAATATTTCGATTAAAACAGAAGATAATGCTTTGTATATTTTAAAGGAACAGATTGTAGGAATTTTGTAATTATATATATATAGTGTGAAATTCAAAAAAAAATCAAACCCTTTGTAATTTTATTTTGATGTAGTTATAAGTATATCCAATATGTAAAGATTTATTAATAAAATTTAATGTAAGGAAATTAAGTTGGTATAAAAATAAATATAATAGGCTTTAGTATTTAATATGTAATTTTACAGTTATGATGTAGGAATGTTATACAAAGATTTATTGTAAGACATGAAAAAAATGTATTGTGATGTTTTACAAATAATAGTTACATTGCCATTTTATATGTGTACTTGTTTCTTTTATTCAAAACTTCTTTCTATAAGTGGCATGATTTAAGTATTCTAATTTGTTTTATGTAAATTCAGAAAGTTGATTGTATAGAAGTGGATTTTGTTCAGTTCTGATTTCGTGGGATATGGAGCAACAAAGACTATTATCTCAAAGTGGATTTTATAACTGCCAGTTTTTAAGATCTGAAATTTTAAAATTCTTGTGATATTTCATTTAATCTGGACTCATACGTATACATTTTTTCAAAAATATTATGAAAAGTTTTGTAGCTAACATACAAATGTAATGCAGTCTCCTGTTTTTGCTTTCTAGTTCCTATGTGTGGTACATTTCACATAGCTGGTTGTTTTTCTTGTAGATTTAATTAATTTTAATGAACCGACAACCCAATTACTTGTGTGTCTACTATTAATTGCCTGTGATGGTATTTAAAAATTTAAATTTTTATGTCATAAACCTTATGAGATACATGGAAAATTTTAGAAATTCTGCGTAATTTGACTTTTTTTTAGCTATTTAATCTGTGATTTAGGAGATAATTTTCTTTAACTTTTTTTTAAATGTATCATTGTATTTGTTTGGGTCGATGACATTTAATACTCTTTTGTTGTAGATAAATTGGAAAAAGCTATTTATAAGGTTTCCAGATAATTTTATTAGATATTATTAATAAGATATAAAAATTCAGGTATAATAAATTGTATAAGATATTATGCATTTCGAATATTGGCAGTTAGATCCTCAATTTGTTTTCTATTTGTCCTTATAGTATAGTGATATATTTATAGTATAGTGTCTGATTTATACAGCTGATCATGAAATGCTCTATTTTCTTATAGTATATTCATGTAATGTTAAAATTAAGTGTCAATAAATAATGTTTATTAAAATAAAACTTTGCGATAAGAATTTTCTGCTTCTGTATACAAGAAATTTTCATGAAAACAATTTAATTTGTTCTGCTATGAACAAGTTCTACTTTGTAAACAACGACATTGAGCTGAACTTCCGGTGTAATGTTAATCTATGAAAAAACATCGAAATTCAACTGAGTTTTTCAGAGTTCTAATGCAAGTTTTTGGAACTTTTTTTAACTATATGGATAGAAGATGATCTGTAGATTTCAGATTTAGGATTTTATATTATTTATTTCAGTATCTTTTCTAAAATACCTTGTTTGATTGATTGATTGAAAGGGATATAGAGCAACACAGGCTATGATCCCTCAAAAAAAGGTAAAAAAAAGCCTAATAGATTAGTAAATACAAAAAATTTCATCCCCTTTAAAAAAACTCTGAAAGTTTATTTGTTATTCATTACTCTTTCCAAAACATCTCTAAACGTGATAGTGGAATGTGGATCAGTAGCGCACACAGAAATTTTTCAGGGGGGGAGGTCCGGGGTCGAAAGTTCACCATTCTTGTATCATGCTCCTTTTAATTTTGTCGATTTTCGGGAACAAAACACAATAAAAAACTACTTATTGAATAAATAATTAGCATTAATTAATACAATTAATCATTAATAACAAATACTTAATTAAATTTTACGTACTATATTTTTAGAATTATAATCAATCGGAAAGAAATCAAGGGCTTTGGGGGGGGTCCGGAACCCCCACTGAAGAAGAATAGACCAGAGATTATTACGATGTCTAGTATATCTGCTACAGTTAAATATAATGTGGTCCAAATCATTTATACAATTTACAATTACATGTAATACACATTGCATTATCCTGTAAATTAAATTTATGTAAAAGGCCTGGAGTGATAATCATTTTACTGACGGTTCGAGTGCTTAAGATTTCTTCTCTTCGATTATCTGTCCACTTTGAAATGATATCAATGGTCGGAATATCTCCCAATTTTTCAAAATATTTGCTTGAGTAAAATTTTTCATTGATTTTTTGAATTCTATTTCGAGATGTATTTTTATGAATGTCTTCTGAGGCAATCCAGTCAGTGTAAACATTGGACTCCGTGACCGATCTTGTGAGATTATCCGCCTGCTCATTCCAAACAATTTTCGAATGTCCCGGAATCCAAAGCAAAATTAACTGATTAACGTAGTTAGATAGCATGTAAATTTTGTTAGCAAGTCTATGAATTACCTTATGAGATTTGGTCGAGTAATTTTGAAGTGCAGAAAGTCTATCCGACAAAACAAGTAAGTTTACATTAAATTCCACCAGATCATCTAAAGCCTGACAAATAGCCAAAGCTTCTGCAGTAAAAACAGAGTTATAATGGTTGTTTCTGTAAACAAATGAAGATTTTTTTTATATACCTGCTATCGAAGTAATTTGATTTTTTTTGAAGCATCAGTAGCTATAATGAAAAACTTTTGAAATTCACATTCGACTGTTTCATCAAATAAACCGCTTATTGCAGGAATCAGAAGATTTTTATCTTGAAATTTAAACCTATTGATATAAATTTTATATGGAAGGTCTAAAAAGGTAATTAATTTGGGAATTGAAATAATTTGATCACCACCAACATTCAAATCATGCAGTACACTAATGGTATTATTTTTATCTTCCAAAACATTAAGATTCATTGTCTCAGGGCTATTGTAATAAAGGAGAAAAATCACTATTAGAGATTTGAGTAATAAAAAACTTGTTTGCCAATCTTCTAATTTTATCTGACAAAATTTCTTGACCAGCCGACTTTAGTAGCACAATATTTGGGGTCCATTGAGGGAGACCTAATGCTATTCGAAGGGCTTTAGTTTGGATAACATTGAAAGGTTTTAATTGATTTTCAGACCATTTATTTATTATGTGACAAATGTAATAAAAAGCACTGCATATGCTATTATTGACTAAATTAATGAGATCTCTTGATCTTGGCCCATAATGTTTATATGCCCTTCAGTGCATTGATCCTTTTCAAGGCTTTACTGCCTAGTTGGTTTTTAATATATAAATTTTGACAACGTTTAGAAAAAAAAACTCCTAAGTATTTAATAGAAGTTTTCCATTGTAGGGGTAATCCAGACAACAAAATATTAGGAAGAGTATAATTTCTTTTATTTGACAATTCAGCAATTATACATTTCTCTGGGCTTAAATTCAGTTTCCAATAAATAAGACCATCCACGTAAACAGAGTCGTATGTACTTTTAATGTCTAAACTTATTACTACAAAAAAAAAAAAAAAAATTCTGTAATTTCGCATTCATTATTGCCTTATGTACAAGACAAGTAGCACCTCTGCGGTTGATTTGTCGAATCGTTCGCCTCTCGCGCCAAGTGTTTTCTCGCTAAATCGATAAATGCGCCAAATCTGGTAACCCTTCTAAATTGGTTTTCTAGTGAAGAAAAGTAGTTTTTTGGCGAAATTTTGAGCATGCGCAGTAGATTTCTTTCATTTTAACAGTTTTGACGATATCGCGGCAAGTTAGCGCATTCATAATTATTTTTTTTTTTTATTTTAACAGTTTAATTCTTCTTCAACGGTCTTTCTCGCGCATGAGCAGAAAGCTTTTATTACTTTAAAAATTCCGTTAATGAGGAAACTTATTTCTTATGCTGCGGTTGGATCAGCTGTTCGGCTTCGTTTTGGGAATTACTTTTTACAGGTAATATTTTTATTTCTTTCTCCACATAAATTTCAAAAGATTGCCATGATGTCCAGCGATGCTGTTAGGATTAATTTGAATGAATGTATGAAAAATTACGATTACTATAGTTAAAGCTTTTTTTGCCATGTTGTCTGTGCTTGGAAAGAAAGCTGTTTTAGAATGGTGCATGTGAAAGAAGGTTTGATTGGATCATCGTATGTATGTCCGAAATGTGGAAAAAGTATGGAATTGAGAGAAAGAACGGGTAAGAAAGTGAATGATCGTTTTTGAATGGTACTGTAAAATTCAGTCCAGTGTGAAAGAGGATACCCATCATGTGTTTCGGAGTGTAAAGAAATCGTTTTGGTTTGAATTGAGTAATATGGATTTGTGCACCGTTTTGTTAGTGATGCAAAAATAAAAATGTTTTGGAAGGTGCTCTCAGAAATATGCAATAGCACACTGGTATAATTTCAGTAGGCAACTCATAAATGTCGGAAATAGCATTTTTTAACGGTAAGTGAAATTATTTTCATTTTTAAATGCCTGATTTTTGTAGCGATTTTCAGTTTCAAAACTTTAAAATGTTATTTTTTAATGATTTTCCTTCCTCCATCTTGAATTTCGCGCTCCGGCGTTGCGTGTTATGGTAGGGTTGCAACTCCGAAGCTTTGAGGTTACATGATTGTTGTTTACACAATGACTGTAAAGGGTGCTGCCAATCTAGAAAACAAAATTAAGTGATGCCAGATTACATATGAATAATATTACAACATCTTAAAATTACGTCACGTTGACCCTGATCAAGATTTTTAAAGAAAATTGCCGTAACATGATCAGCCCCAGGAGTTGTGTTTTTGAATTTTTTATTGCACTATGCAATTCAAAAATATGGAATGGTTTATTAAGGAGGTTATTTTTGTCGTAGACAAAATCCAAAGGAAGCGGTTCATGATAGGCATTTTTACATGCAAAATAATCTGCTTGCAATGGACTCGATTCACCTGACGTCACATGTCATCGGCAAGCGCGGATATCAACAAATAGCCATGTGCTTCATTCGACTGAGTATTTAGCCGCCATTTTCGGATTTGCACATCTTCTATCGAGCAGCAAAATGAGATACTGCAGCGTATTAAATTGTCGTAATGCAAAAGGAAAGTCTGACTGTAGGTTCCAAAACCTTTTTTTCGCTTCCGCTAAAGGATCCATGTTTATTAAAAAAGTGGTTGCAAAACTTGGGCAGAAAAAATTTCAAACCGACTAAGTATTCCTCAGTATGTTCCGAACATTTTGAAGAAGCATGCTTTTTGTACCAGACTTTCACTAACAGAAGGCAATTGAAACCGAATTCAGTGCCCACACAAAATTCTGTTTTTTCGAGCCACCATCTAATCAAATTTTGCAGAGAAGGAATAAATCTTCAATGTCACAGAAATTAAAAGATGTTCCAAAAGACATTTCGACTGAAATGTGATTACTTCTTAATTATTTCATTTTCAATATTTTTTGTTTTTATCAAATACGCCGACGATATTTCAAGTTTTAAAAAGAGTGATATATTTTCTGAGCATTTCAAATTCGAAGAATTTTAATTTTGCAAACGTAAAGAAACACACAGATTAGGGTACCACTTCTGTGATCTATTCTGGATGCTCTGTAACTGGTGAGTAAGTATGCAGTTGATCATTGTTTTTTTTTTGTCATTTTAAGATTATTTTCAATAATAACTATGGAGAAGTTCTACTTTGTAAACAATAACATTGACCTAGAGCCCAACAATACTTCCGGTGTAATGTTCAGTATCTTTGCAAAAATACCTTGTAAACTTTTTTGTTTCATTTAGAGCAAGGTTGACACAATTGCTTACTTATCGCTGTTTTTGGCCACTAATAGAATGTTTAAAATGAGAACATCTATTATCATAACTGTATTGCTTTCTTTGATTTTTTTTTGTTTATCAAATGAAAAGTAATGACAAGTATTTTGGAATTTTGTTTTTAAATAATTGTTTGTTAAATTTTATATTACGTAGAATATAAGATACACTGCATGTACTTATTTTTACATATAAAACTTCATTATAGATATAGTATTACATTTTTTCCCCTATTTAACTAAAGAAAAATAGCTATATAAATATGTGAAAAGTACTTATTTTCATTTTGTTAATTTTTGGCTGGTTTAAGATTAATCAGTGTGTTTAATTTCTGAATTGCATGCACATATTTCACCTTAATAACTTTTTTATAGTGAAAAATATTGATAAATACATAGAAAATGCATTTAAGTATTAAATAAGTATCTTCTTTATTCTTACTTTACTGTTGAATTAGTTAGTGTATTTAATTGCTGAACTGTCTCATCCATATCAAATCCAAATTCTTTCTTGTACTTAAAAAACTAATGTTTGAAAAATTTTCATTTCAATTTTGTTTAATTTTATGCAAATAAAGATTAATTATGCTAATTAAGATTAGCAATAATTTTTAATAGTTATTTAATCAGTATTCTAAATCTATAATATGTATTGTATTTTATAAATTATATCATGTTTAGAAAAATAACAATACATGCATATTAATATCTTAATTTATATGATTTGTAGATAATGTCGAGTGATTATAAGGAATTGGAAACAATATCAAAGGCTAGATATGATGAAAAATCAACATGCAATGGGAACAAACTTTCCGATCCATTTGTTCAGAGAGACAACAAAACATGTATATAATAAAAAGCTGTTGTTTCCAATCACTTTTGGAGACATTTATATGCACTTTGTGGAAAAAGAATGTACTTATACCAGGGGGAAATTGACTAAAAAAATTAAATTCATTCCTGTATATTGTATAATTTAAATATGTATATAATTTTGTACAGTCAAAATTCCCTCACGAGGGGCTGCTAAGAGGAAATCACTGCAAAATAGCAAGTTTAGGTAGTGATTATGAGGAGAAGCACAGACTTAATAGTGTCAATGAGAACCTGCTCTCTCTTGTACTTTTAAAGAATATTAGTTGCATGTAATTAAATTCATTAGTTTTGTAATGCTGGCCTTAGTCATGGAATTCTGTCAATGACAAATTTTTTTATAAAAGATTTTTACAAACTGCTTAGAAAGTTTATATGTACATATAAATAGATTTCTAGACATAAAATGAAATAAAAACATTTTTAAATTTTATTTGGTCATCTTCATAAATAAGACAAAGATAAATACACTGTTAATTACAATAAATTAAGGTTATATAATAATTTATGACCATTTTGAACAATACAATGACATTACTTGCATATATTGGAATAATATATTTTTTATTTGTTAGTATTTGAAGTATAAAGTGATTATTTGTCAAGTTTGAATATCCACTTAACAGTGAACCTTCTTTTTTTGTGGGTGGCTGCGGTAGCCGAGTGGTATAGGTATCGGACCGTGGCTTGCCTTGTCACGAGTTCGAGCCCAGTACCACTAAAGACCCGCTGTGTAGGGCAGCAATGCACGTTAAATCTGTCGAGAGCTGAAATGTCCTCCCGTTGGTGTGGTGTGGTAGTTAGGAGAGGGGGGTGCCAGCTCAGGTGTCGTCCACGTCACTTGACCATGGTTCAAAATTACGTGGTCCGTCGCCAAAAGCCCTCGTGTAGCTGAACAGTGCAACGTTAATATTCAATCAATCAATCCATTTTTGTGGTGATTAGTCTTCTGCAATCTTGACCATTGGAAATTTAAAAAATTGCTTACTTGCCATTATTTTGAACTAATCAGTGTTTATTTACTATTTAAACTACATATTTTTCTATTTGTAATTGTTTGAATTACATACTGTTTACTTGTAATTACTTGAATTACACACTGCTTATTTTCAGTGATAGGATTACACAAAGGTAGGATTTAGAAGCTCAAGTATCTCCCATAGAACCAAAAAAATTTTAATTTTTAGCACATGCTTTCCTCAACATTTTTTTAGAAATATAACTTCTCCCAAGAAAGTAGTGTGTGTACTCCACTGTTTATTTTCATTTATTTGAATTATACAATTCTTTGAATTGCACAAAGTTAATATGTGGTTACTTCAAGCAGTGCTTATTGTAACAATTTAAATAGCATAGTGTTGATCTGCATAAAGTTTTTATTTGCAATTATTTGAATAGCACATTAATTCATACTTTGTAGCTAAGATGTAGTTTGCATTATGATATCACATTTCTATGTTGAAGTTCCTTTGTTTTGAAATATTCTAATTATGTCAACCCATTGATATGTTTTTGGTAAAATTAAGGATTGGTATGTCTACACACATGCACACAATAGATTACTAGAAATTTTATTTGAAATTTTCATCGTAACAGTATTTCGAATTTTTAATTTGGTTACAATAGTTTTTCAAGAAACATTTAAATTATTAGACACTTTTCCTTACAAAGAAAACTGTTTTGGAAACAATGCCAAAACTTTTTTTTGTTTGAGAATAAAGGTTATAGAGTGATCATTGACTGTACAGAATTTCCAATTAAAAAAACCAACCGTCCTTTACAGCAACAAAGAACATTTAGTCTACAAAAATTGTAATACTTTAAATGGTATAATAGGTATTATGTCTTCAGGGGATATCTGCTTTGTATCACATTTACATTACAGCAGAAGTTCAGACAATCAACTTTTTCTTTAAAGTAAACCAATGAATGAACTAAACGATGTTTTTATGGCTGATAAAGGGTTCTTAATTGAAGAAGAGTTAGACAAAATTGGTTGTAAATTAAAAAGCCCTTTTTTTTTTCAAAGATAAAATTCAATTTTATGCTTCTGAAATTGTTAGTAACTGCAAATTGTTTGACAAGCGAGTTATTGTGGAAAGAGCTGTTTCAAGAATCAAACAATATAAATATTTTGATGGTGCTCTTCTATATGAAAGTGTACACAATGTTGACAGTTTATTTATTATAACATGTTTGTTGTTATTTTTATAACACTTTAACAAATGTAACACAAGAAAGCTCTTAATATAATGTTTCACTTTAACTATATACTTATTCTATGTATATATACAAACATTGAGAAACTAATTAATCGATAATTGAATTCCAAATATGGTAATAAATTCAGGCATTAAAATTTTCAGATTAAAATGTGTGTATAGTAAAATATAAATTTGTGTCCATATATAAAATATAAAAGTCCGGTTCACACATCTTTACATGAACAAAATAAAAAAAGCCATTTTTGAATCTATAATTATCTTTAAAAAAAAATAATAATTGCAACATATTTGTGTGATATTTATGAACACAACATTTGTGTTTTTCAGAGTTTGAATGTGGTATAAACCTATCATACAAATGTAAAAAAAATTTTACTATATGTAACAAATATGCATTTTTTTTTTTTATTGGTTTTTGCACAATTTGAAAATTTATCACTATAGATTAGATTTATTTTTGCATAAATATAAAAGTCTGAAAAAAGACTCATGTATACTGATATTATCCTGCTTATAAGTCCTGAATGAATTTGTTGCATTGAGTTAGTTACAAGTATTGACTCAAGAAGAGAACTTGGAGCAATTGTATATTTATCGAGAATTAGGATCATGAAACACAGTAATAATATAATTTTTTTAGGTTTACTTTTTAACTTTAAAGTACTAAAATATAGTACTACAATATATTATCGTATAGTTTGGTACATCATGAAAATATTCAGTTTTATCAGCAATACTAGAATTCAAAAGTCTAATTGCGCATTATCAGCTGAGGGTGATTTTTAGATGCATCATTTTCAATAGTGTTCCATCTCTTTGAAATATTGTTTCTCAACAAGAAAATATTAATGATAAAGCTTCTAAGTTATATAAACAATTTTTAAAACAGAAATTGGCCTTGAAATCAATCTTAATTAAATAACTATGAGAATTTAAAACACAATCGAGCAGAAATGCTTTTAGTAATGTTAACCGAAATAATTAATCATTTCACACTGCAAGAGTCAATTGTGCTGAAAAATATTTTTCATTCAATTTAAGAGTGGAAAATTGATTTAAAATGAAACTGAAACCAAAACCTAAGCTGTAGCCTTAAAATAGTATGATTTGTACCAATACATTGTGAAGCCTTTAAAGCTATCTGTTATAAAATAATAATATTTGGCGTTTTGATAGTGTTAGTAATTATCACCTATAAATGTTTGAAAATTATTTTTTATAAATCATTGTCTCCTTAGTTGGAAAAAAAGAAATAGAAATGAATCATACTAAGATATGGGATTATTTTTAGGAATTGTTTGAAACAAACTATTACACTATAGGGAAACATCCCAAGTTATTTTCGAGAAAATTTTTGTTAGATAGCTAGTTTAAATTAGTAATTAAAATTTATTTAATATGCATTATTTATCAACATTTAATTTTAATATTACATGATTATAATACAAGTGAAGCATATGAAAATTTTATTTTTAACTAAGAAATTCATTGTAGTAATTTATAAAATGCTTTTATCATATTCTGTTGAAAGACTATCAATGACATCGCTTCATTGTGTACTCATGAAGAGTATTTTTCTAAGATGTATGACAAAAGAGGTTTTTTTTGTGTCAGTTTCAAACTTTATTTGATTTAATATGGATATATAAAGTTTAAACATTGTTATTGTATACTAATTTTTGAAACACAACTGTTCTATAAAAATTCCCAAGACATAGTAAGATTTTTTGAAATATATGATGACTCTGTAATGAAATAACATTTGCCAGCTTTGATTGTCTGACTTTAATAATTATCATTTATGAAGGTTTGAAATTTCTTTTAGAAATGACTGTCTTCAAAGATCAAAAAAGAAAATACTCTTAGTTCAAGAAAGGAATCATGTTAATGCATAATTTTTAGAAATAATGACTAAATTTTATTGGATTATTCTTTATTACAAATTATTTCTTATGAGTTATTGAATTACATATAAATTGTCTAATAGATGTAAACCACACAAATATTTCCATACACTTTTAAAAAATAAATGAATATTAAAAGTTTTGATATCCTAACAATAATAATGAAATGGATTTTCAAGAACAGCAAAAAGGAAACTTTATATGAATATTAAAAAATAACAAATCAGGCTATTTTTTCATAATTACAAGAAGTTTCTATGTAAAAAAAAATATAATAAAATTTGCTAAGGAATAGGTTTGCTTACAAAGAAGAATGAATGTATTTCAGCCGATCTGCTCTGAAACAAGACATTTTAGAATGTAAAAATATTGTTCGGAGTTCCAGGATTTAATGCTATCAATCCAAAAGAGCAAGGCAGTCTTCAGTAGCGATGAAAATTTATTGTTTAGAATCCTTAGAAGTGCCAGATACAACTCTAGAAATACAAATAACTAATGTATTCCATTAGCAGTCACTCGTTCTATTCAACAGCAGAAGTATTAAATAATCGTTGGCTGACTTTTCAGTAGTCAAAACAATACTCTGTTTTGGCGAGCACTACGCCCTATTTAGTCTGCTGGAATTTTTCTCAAGAATTCGTTTACATCAGAGACTGTGATATTAGTAGATTTCTTTTTAGAAGCATCAATATATGTTCGCCAGAAATGATGCCAACTTGGCTATGCTTCCATTGAATCGCCATTTTTATGTAACGAACGAAATTGCTTGCGATTTTAACAAAATAAATACAACAGAAAGTAATATTAACAAATTACACATTCAGAACTAATTTACACCATTTTTAGCGTTCAGTGCACAAAATTTGTAACAATATATATATATATTAAGTAACAGCAACAAATAACTTGCAAAAAGAATAATATAGCTATACGAAGTAACAAAACAAAGTACGAAAGTGTTTTGCGTTAGGCGGGAAACAATTGAAAACAAATATCACTAGATCAAAATGTCATATGAATTTAGTCCATTATAGTATTTTACATTTACAAATAAGTAATATAAAAAAATTAAGACAATTCCTTATTAGGGTCAACAAAGAAAAATTTTATTTAAGTTACTTTTTACTAAATATAAATTAGTATACACATATATGACGGATTCACAATATTAAATGGAAAAAAATTTTGTTCAATAGAGCGTTGCATAATTATTTAAATCACAATGTGGCTGGCACTAATAAAAGAATTTCTGAACCTAAAAGTATACAAAAACACGAAGCTTAAGAATAGAAGAATAAACTTAAATCTAATACTAAAACTATATATATATTTAGTCACGAAACAAAGACTAGAAAATATATTAAAAATATTTAACGTACTAAAAAGAATATAAAATAGCAAATTCGAAAGATAGCGCACAACCAGAAGTGTAAAACGATCGGCTGTTATTGTTTATTTAAACGCACATGGAAAATCACTTGTCATCGGAATGATCGCAGCGCCCTCTAGTGATGAATCGAGTCCATTGAGGATGAGTGATAAACCTTTTATTAAGCTGAAGAATATTAAGTGTTTGATCGGTGTCAGTAACTGTGGAAAATTTTTTCAGAATATTAAAAAACATCTTGGGATTAGAAATATTATTGCATATCTTGTCCCAGTACATTCTTTTGGCTTTTTTAATGTAGAATCCAAGTTTGCTCGCATATTGCTTTTATCTGATCTATAATTCAGGTGAAATTTCTCTAACAGCTCTCTAAATATTTTTGTAAGCTTATAGAATTTATAACAGGTACTACTCCACCATGGTGAGAAGGATCTATTCGAAACTTTAACTTCCCTAATATTACTAGTAATGACTTGTTATATCTTATCGGAAAGATTCTCAGAATTAACTTCTGGATTATTTAAAATAAAATGCGTTTGGTTCATAACTGCTTGCCAGTTTACTTTTATTAAAAATCGCTTATTTGAATTGAGGAGAGAAAGCTCTGTAATAATTAGACTATGATCACTTTCAAAAGAGCAAACTAAAACATAACTATTGCAATATGCAGACATGCTTGAAGAACAAACTGAGAGAGAGAGATCTATCAATGATGCTGAACTTCTAAAGAGTGTTTTTTTTTTTCAGGTATAGAAGTTTAAGTTGGCATTACTTTCCAAGATGGTGACCGATTTAACAGCTGTCAAGTGATTTATTCTCAGTTTGGTTTGGCAATTCATCAAAACGATCATCAAGCAAGGCGTAGATTCGTCGAATGGGCCCAAAACGAGATTGCCGTTGTTACCGATTTTCATAAGCGAATTTTATTTAGCGATGAAGCGCACTTCTGGTTGAATGGCTACGTCAACAAACAAAACTGCCGCTTTTGGAATGAAGCTAATCCACAAGTGTATGTCGAAACACCGTTACATCCAGAAAAACTGGCTGTTTGGTGCGCTTTATGGGCTGGTGGAATCCTTCTTCAAAAACGATGAAGGCCACAACGTTACAGTCAATGGTGATCGGTTAGAGCCATGATTACTAACTTTTTCATTCCTGAATTGAACAATCATGATGTCCAGGAGTTGTGGTTCCACCAAGATGGCGCAACATGTCACACAGCTCGTGCCACAATCGATTTATTGAAAGACACGTTTGGTGACCGCCTAATTTCACGTTTTGGACCTGTGAATTGGCCTCCAAGATCTTGTGATTTAACACCGCTAGACTATTTTCTGTGGGGCTATGTAAAGTCATTGGTCTATGCGGATAAGCCACAAACGCTTGACCATTTGGAAGACAACATTCGCCGTGTTATTGCCGATATACGGCCACAAATGTTGGAAAAAGTCATCGAAAATTGGACGTCCAGATTGGACTACATCCGTGGCAGTCATATGCCAGAAATCATATTTAAAATGTAATGCCACAAGATTATCTTTCGAATAAAAAAAATTCATGTCAATCGAATAAAACATCGTTGTTTTATTGCAATTTAAAGTTCTATATACCTCTAAAAAAACACCCTTTATAGGTGGGAACAGTCGTGTTAAGAACCAAATTAGAATCAATAATCCATTCAATAAAGTCATTACTGTACCTTGAAATGTACCACATTGGGTGATATGAAGGTTAAAATCACCAAAAATAAACATCGGAGACGTTAGGGATTTAAGAAAAGATTTAATCAGCACATAATATTAAATCCCCGTGGAGCGTAAATATTTACAATATAAAATGAAATATTTCTCGAATATCAATTTTAATTGCGAGGATTTCTAATTCTCTGACCTGTTGAATCTATTGTACAGAAATATTTGAAGGAATAGCTATTACTAAACCACCACCTGATCTGTCTTTTCTAAAAATGGTTTTATTTGGAAGATTTATATTATCATGAATTGTTAAAAAGGTTTCTTGAAAAATCCAGATATCTGCTTCAGAAAAGGTAGGGGTATTTAACCATATGAATTTATTTTTGAGGCCTCTACAATTCCATTGAATTATATTCATAAATACTTAAGAAAAAAATTAACTAGAAAAAACTATCCTCCCTTTGAGGAAAGAAAAACAAACTAACGAAGACAATAATTAGCCCCCAAAACAAAAACTTGAAAAAGGGAAACGTATTTACAAAAACCATCATAATTCCGTAATTATCCCATGTCTATGTTATTGGATGCGTCACTTTCACTAGATGCACGGGTTTTATGGATTGAGGAATTGTTACGTACAGCCTTTTTCTTCCGCTATGGGGAATGACTCGATTTCCCCATTTCAAAAACTTTGCTAAGGTGAGAAAGTACAGGCTCCATTGTTTTTTGAAAAGGTTCCATAATTAAAGAGGTTTGCCTTTCTAATATTGCTTAAAAAGATGTTTTCAAGTTTTTTTTTTTCCAGATAATCTTACATATCTACATTAACTGCATTCGTCTGGATTACTGCAGAATAAGATGCCCTTTTATTGTCACGGAATCCCCAATGTAAGATGTTGCTCACATTTCAATTCCAATATCTTTTTTTCTTTTATATATTCGGAGCAATTTAATGTGTTAGCAGGGTCATCACCTTTGCAATTTATGCATCTTGAGTTACTAGAACATTGTCCAGAATGTGAAACACCACAGTTGATACATATTGCAATTTGTTAAGTTTTTAGCTCATTTAGAGCAAAGTTGATATAATCGCTTGCTTATCGCCTTTTTTGGCGACTAATGGAATGTTTGACAAGTGAAATGTAAATAGTATTAGTGTCGCGAACGGAGCTAACGAACTTGTAGTTTAAGTAGAGTGGCGCTGTAAGCGCATTTCCTTTTTTTGTTTACGTTTGTCAGTAGTAGTAGAGTCTGTAATTCGAACGTGAAATGTATCAGTCGTCTATTTTCCTTATCCATTAAATCTTTTTTGCATCAAAAAGACTCATTCTCTTGGTTAAGAGTCTATTTAATCGAATCTTTTAGGTCAAGCTCATCCCGGGCGTTAGAAACGGAAGAATAAGGTAAGTGATACCTTTATTCTTATATTAGAATTTGTGAAATAGAAAATTAATTTTTTCACAATTAGCTTGCGTGCGCCATATTGGAAATTTTTTTTTTGTTCATTATTTACGTTATAATATAAAATTTATGATACACTGCTGGACAATTGCTAAGGACGGATCACGAATTGCTATGTAGCATAACATTAAGCGAGACATGAGGCCTAGTAGAATAAAATATAGTTGCCACACTGTTCAGACATTAGAATAAAGAATATTTATTGTTCTGGAAAGTACAAAAGCTGTGAAACATCTGAAAGAAAAAAAAATGTTCATTTGATCTGCGTACGGAGAAATGGAACAATGCATCTAAAAGTCAGCAGGCACTTTAAAGAAAGGTATCAGTACGGGATATGTCCACCGTGGAGTGTGATGCAACATTCCACACGTCGTACCATACTTTGCACAACATTATCCAGCAGCTGTTGAGGCAATTTATCCCATTCATCTGTGAGTGCACGGATGAGGGTGTTCTTGTTTGTCGAAAGATAGCTTCGACCAGCAACTTGCCTCCCCAAAGCATCCCACACATTTTCAATGGGGTTTAGATCTGGAGAACGCGCTGGCCATACGAGACGTTGAATACCCTCGCTGTCAGACAATCCTGAACAGAGTGTTCGATGACATGTTGCGTTGTCGTCCATAAAAACAAATTTATCACCGACAGCACCACGGAAAAGACGAACATGAGGAAGTAGAACTTCATCAATGTATCGTTGGCCCGTCATAGTCCCATTCGGAACCACATGTAGACGCGTGCGGTCATTGATCATGATGCCGGCCCACACCATGATACTGCATGTCGGATATCGGTACTTTTCCTGGATATTTTCTGTGCGATAAGCAGTACCACTCTCGCGCCAGATCAGTTGGCGTCTACAATCCGATGACAGACTGAACCTACTCTCTTCTGAGAATAGTACGCATGCCCAGTCCTGTTCAGTCCAATTGTGATGCTCACGACACCATTGCAAACGGGCAGTACGGTGCTGTCTGGTCAATGGGACACACACACACACAACAGGTCTGCGTGCGTATAGTCCTCCTCCCCTCAAACGTCTGGCAACAGTTTTTTGGGAGATCTGCTATCCTGACGCAGCAAGATACTGATTTGCCACCTGCTGAGCTGTGGTGCGCCTGTTCCTTTTTGCTGATAGGACGATATATCTGTCTTCTGCAGGCGTCGTACTTCTAACACGACCTCCCCAGTGCTGCAGCACTGTGTAGTAGACATGTCTACTACACATTCCAGTAGTTTTAAATGACTTCCACAGCCGTGAAACAACGCTGTGAGCGATGTCGAACTCCCTGGCAACATGTGTTATTTTTCGCCCTTCTTCGATCTTTCCAATAATTCGGCCACGCATAAAATTATCTATGTGATGTCGGGAAGATGCCAAAAATTTTAAGTTCGTCTATTAAATCTTTCCTGTAAAACTTTGACTTGAAACAACAACTGTCCACACGTGCGAAAACCTTTAAAGCTCTTATGAACGCTATCACGTGATGAACAGACGTGGAAAAAAAAATTGCATACTCATACTTCTTCTTACTAATATCCCGCACTTATTCTAATTTTCCACATTTTGCTTCCTTTCATTTTGTGGTTGCTATGGATGATAGTGTTATCGGTCCTTAGCAATTGTCCAGCAGTGTAATAATTGTATTTGTGAATTTTTTTTTTGTTCCCTTCTTGGATATCATACGTAAAGTAATTACAAATATTTAGGAAATTTTTTTAATTGTTTGTAATTGGTAAAAATTCTTTCGCTGTAAAGTTTATGGCCCTAAATTCATTCTATTATGGAAATTTTTTTGGTAATAAAAAAAATAGCATGATTTAATTGTTATTTTCTAAAATATTCATATAAAATTTCATTTTTGCTGTTCTTAAAAATCTATTTCAAAATTATTATTATGATATCTGGGTTTTTAAAATTGTTTATTATTTTATTTTTGTTTAGATTGTATGGAAATCTTTGAACAATGTTTTAACATATATTGTATGCAAGGCCGGATCTACGCATGGGCTAAATGAGCTGCAGCCCAGGTCCCCCGTTTCTAGGGGGCCCCGTTCTCCGTTGAAGATAACAAACAGAAAAAAAATGCTTCCAATCAAAATAGTAATAAAATAATAAACCAGTATAAGAATAAAAATCAAAAATAAAATACCATATCAAATTTATTTTTATTTCGACAGAAAGAGCAATTTACTCATTTTTTCGTCCATCCTACCACCGAATACGCGGAAATTAATAATTAATAGGCCGAGGCTCTATCAGAACGGCACCGACGAACATCAAGCATTTATACAAACGTAGTCGCACTATTTCTGTAGCCATTTATTTTTATGCAATAATAGTTCTCATTTACAATAATATACTGATTTGGTGCTGTGTCCTGTGCATAATACCTGCAATTAAAACATACTTAGGTACCTGTTTATTCAAGTTTCATGTAAGAAGTAAGTTCTAATATACATTTCTAAATTATTTAAGTAGGAATATTTTGAAGTTATGATTAAGTGTTTTCTGTATTTTAAATTTTTCAAAGAATGAAAACATTAGGATTTCCCATAAATATGTATGTTGTCTTAAAATTTGTGATATGTAACTTGATTACTTCTATAGGATGGAAAAAAATAACAATAATTTTATATGGATTATGAAGATTCACCGCGAATGTTGGGTAAATGTAAAATAGTCTTGATTTTCATAATAAATCGGTTTTTCTTAAGTATAAGTAGCAAAACACCAAATAATGGATGACAACGAAAAAACAATATTTATTTAAAGTGGGGCAAATAATTATAAAGTTTATTTTTATAAAATCCCCTTTAAACTGATGAGTCAATAAATAATAATAATCCGCGTTTTAGGTTTTAGCGCAGTGTTTCTCAAACTTTCAATACTTGCGACCCATAATTTTGGTCGCGCCCCCCGTACAACAATAACAGTCAATATATTGACTGCAATAAAAATGCACTTTGACGCTAAAGTTACAATACGATCTTAATTATAAACCGTACAAATTAATACGATAAGTATAAGTAATATATATTTTAAGAAAATTACTTAAAATATATATTACTTACTTATTATTATGTTATTTTTCTTTAATTTTTAAATTGGAACAGATCGCAAAGTGATATATTTAATAATTAATTTCTCCTTCGGCATTCGTTTCTCAAAGTACAAATGTCATTAGAAAAATAGTCTAGTCTATGTTGCTCTATCATATCCATCACATTTGGCATTATAAGGTAAGTTTGCGTTAGTCTGGGCAACCTATCGGACGTCTGCGCAAAACATGTACAATTCCAGTCAGTTTTGGTCGACTCGATACTTCTATAGCTACAGAATCTAGCTTGTGAATGTACATTTTTTAAATTTACACGTTAATTGTAATTCACGGTAATTAAGTATTTACGGCAGTAGATTAAAACAAAATCATACATACATTTTTAAGTCGTAAGCAAACGGACGATAATGAAGGATCAACAAGTACACAGACGAGCATGGTTCCGAAAATTAAATCAAGGCAATAATTATTCTCAAAAATACTTAAATTTTGGATTTACACTGCTGAAGTAAATGATGGGGAAAAAAAGCCCCAGCTCGTTATGTGTCAAAACTTACAAATCTGAAGAACAACATGTGAAAGTTGTTTCTAAAACCATGTAAAATCATTTAGCTATGTTGGCAAAAAATTTTAAAAAGTATTTTCTGGATGAGGACAACTTGGTAGCAAGTTACGAGTGGATTAGGGATCTATTTCAAGATACTCCAGAAGGGCTCTCAACTTCCGATGAAGAAATCTTCATACATTTCACATCCAGTGAAAATTTAAAAGGCAATTTTGTAATAAATCGCTCTTTGAATTTTGTGTAGAGGTGGATGATGAATTCTCTGTACTGAAAACAAAAGCACTTCGTATACTATTACCATTTTCAACATCCTACCTTTGTTAAACCGGATTTTCTGTGGTGGTTGCTTTGAAGACAAAACATAGATCTCAGCTAAATATAGAAAAATAACTCAGAGTGTCAATTTCTGATATTAAACCTTCTTTTGAAAAACTTTGCTCTACAAGACAAGCCCATGAAAGTCCCTAATAATTATCAAACTTGTTCTTAATTTAGTATTAAGAAATTATTTATAAAATACCTTCTTCAGTACTGATACATTAAACGTATACTGGCTGAAACACCAGCTCTTCGCACGAGTTCATTTTTTTAAAAAAATAAAACATTATTATTGATATAATAGCTGAACTGTAAGGAGAGTAAAACTGCGTTCACGACATGGTATACAAAAATGTAAACTGATTTTTTTTTAGATCAATGCTATAATTGTAAATAACTGTTTAAAAGCATTGTAATTTTAAACCTCACAGAATTAGCATTTAGAATTAATGTTAAATAATGAAAAAGAATATAAAATTCCGATGAAGAATAATTGTGTTACTTTTTTAATATTTAAAGCGAGAGGACTTCAAAATGTTTTAACCCAGGAGCAGGCGCGCACTCGATACTAACGCTAATGGTAGTGCGTGGGGGGACTCAGTAACCCCAATCATTTGTTTATAATTATTTTAACTGTACACGATACAAATCGGAAAATTCCAGTGAATAATTTAATTAAGAGAAAGTATACTTTCCGGCTTTCAAGAATTATTCAATTTTTCTTTGATGATTTGAGAAAAATCCAATAAAACTGAACTAAAATGATTCAAAAGTGCAAGACCTTAATAAAGGACGCAAATCAGAGACACTTTTCATTAACATTACAGAAATGTTATTTGCTGGCAAAGCTGTCATATTTTGTTCCAAGTTATTGTAGTTTTAATAAGCTTTCATGGTCGAATGAGTGAATATTAACGTCGCACTGTTCAGCTACACGAGGGCTTTTAGAGACGGACCTCGTAATTTTGAACCATGGTTAAGTGACGAGGACGATACTTGAGCTGGCCTCTTTTAACTACCACACCACTCCAACAAGAGGACGTTTGAGCTCTTGACAGATTTAACTTGCATCTCTCCTCTACACGGCGGGTCTTTAGTCGTACTGGGCTCGAACTCGTGACACCTTTGGTGATCAACAAATAGCAAGTTGAACTTTTTCTTTCTTGTGTCTTTTTGACAAGGCGAACTGAACCTTGTGGTACACTTCTGGCTTCATATTTTAGGTTGATGGAGTTTTTTAGGAAGCATTTGAAAATTTTCCTTTCGTTTCATGTTCATGGCGTTTCTCAATCATAAATAATATGTATTCTTTCAGCAGGTTTTTCTTTTGCTTGATCAGTTTCAACTTCCTTCAATAAAGATCATAGATACCACCGCTCCCGGTTTAAAAGTGTATTCAGAAAAAAATACAGATGATCTAAATAACCATACTAGTAAGTTTGAAGGTCAATCAAATGATTAACAAATGTATTATGCAGCCTGGCAGAAAAGTGAATCAAGTCTTCGTTTTCATTTTCTACAACTAATGTACAGTATTTCAATAATAATAACAATGATGAATTGTTTATCTTCTTAGAATTTTTCTCAGGGTCTGGGTTTCGTTTTTCTTTTAACGAGTAATATTTTATGTTAAAACGTAATAAAAAAATCTCTCATTGAGGAAATACAGCAAATTAAACAAAATGTTTTTTTCTTTAATTTGGTTTTGGGATCAAAGATAGCTATTGGATGACGGAAAAACGCCAGATGGTAAGCATAAATTATATCAGTGCTGTTGTGTATTTTTTTTTATTATGGAAGAAAATATTTTGTTTTACTTCTCTTTCCGGTCATTTTTTTAAAGAAAAATCTTGAAATTTTCGATATGCTCGCGCCCCCCGGGGGGCGCCCTACACTTTGAGAAACACTGTTTTAGCGAGTATAGACGAGGATTTTTTATTTTCAGTGTTAGTTTGGTTGATTCGAAAAGAAAATAAGTCTGTTTTAGATAGACAGTTACAGGAACAACTAAGAAAAGATACAGAATATTATACCACTTTGTCCTCAAACGGGTTATTTCAGTAGTAAAGTATTTGGCTATAAGAGGTTTATCAATTAGAGGGGTACCGAGGAAGTTCTTGGTTCTCCTCATAGTGGTAATTTTATGGGTGCCCAGGAACTGCTAGCAGAGTTCGACCCATTCATTCGTGAACATATTGAACAGCGAGAGTTCCGACCAAAATCGTTAATATCATAAAAAAAGAATACATGAGCAAATAATTGAGATCAAATCCACAACAATTACAACTCAAATAAATAACGATGACACAAAGTACTATTTAATTGTGATGGATTCAACGCCAGATTTGTCCCACAATGATTTACTTGCTATTGCACTGCGATATTGTTTTCTGGGGAAAGTGCCTCATTAATTAAGATTAGCAGTCACACTGGCTTATGCTTATTTAATTCTCTACAGGAATTTTTAGAAACAAATGGCTTGCTATTGGCTACAGTCATTTAACAACACTGCTAATATGTCCGATCGATATAAGGGTGTGCAAGTTCTTTTAAAAGAAAAAAAAATTAATGCACAAATTATGTGCTGCACTTTCTCCTAATCTGGATAGTGCAGAATCAGTTAAGGTTGCAACTGAACTTCTTTGGATTAATGCAACAAGAGTATGTTTTCTTTTCTGCTTCGACCCATAGGTGGGAACTTATAAAACGAATTAAACTGAAGTTTGTGATGTTCCTCCCCTTGGGAGAACATCTCTCAAAATATCAGCGTGAGCTAGAGGTGTAGGATTAACGAGAATCAAACATTATCTTAATATGACTTTATTAAGATATTCAACTTAAACCTTTAACAAATTAAATTATAATAATTAATGTGAGAGAATCTATGATGGCAAAATACGCAACACACTATATATATAGATAATAACGACTCAATCCAATTCGGACCACTATCAATAACTGAACTGCTTAATCACTGATTCTAATATTAAATAGTCAATCCTACCTTATTACAGCATGGAGAATCACTCTGTACTTGTATGCACTGGTGTGCAACTTGAATTAAATATATTCGATCACTTATAGCTTTTAATCACAGTCACGTAAAGCTCATTCAGACTTGAACCACGATTCCTTTATTAGATATTAACTATCTGCCAATTTCCATCCATTATCACTTACTCTTACTTCCTTATTATCTTCACTTATTATCTTACTTCCATCCACTATCACTTAATTTACTTAGAGTAAGTATCTCGCTTACTCTAAGTTCCGATACTTAAAAGCTTGTTCATTTGCATCTTTCATTCACACTTCACTTCTTGGATTTGGTTGGAAAAGAGTTGCCATTAATTTTGACCCAAAGGACTTGTTAAAGAAAAGACGCGTGAGCCCGTCACAAGTTTACCATAAAAAGTTTGTCAGACCAGATGGTCTTGTCACTACGATGCTGTTGAAGCTTTAAAAGATAATTATTGATAATGTGGTGGTGGTATATCTATATAAGCCAGTAACAGCCTCGGGACTGAAGTGATCATTTTAGTCTAGTGGTTAAGTTACGTGCTTATGGAACCGAAGGTGCCGAGTTATAATATCCTTCAGTAATATCATGAATATTCTTAAGATATTTAGTGACAATGAGAGAGAGAATATTGATTTTGCAAAAGAGGCAGTAATTTTTTTAATAAATTAATAATTTTGGGAAGACATTTTAGAAAGATTTAATTCGATTAACAAAAAATTATGCTGACTCCTGGTTTGGACATCTGTAAAGGGAATAAGTTAATTATGTCATTAAAAATGTTTATAAGCAACGTACAAAAACTAAAGGAGTATCAAGACGCAGCCAAAAGATTAAGTCCAAGAGTAGGAACAGAATATAGCGATGTGGGCAAGAGACGAGTTATTTTTATCAAAATTTGCAGATAAATCCACAGAAAAAGTTGTGTATGGGACAAAAAAATTTAAAATAGACACGTTAATTGTTGCGTTAGATAAGCAAATCCTTGATTTAAATAGAAGAAGCCAAGTGTATGTATATGCAGAATATAGTAAGAAATTGATTTGCAAAATCTACGTAAGAACGTCTACTTGGAGAGTGTATGCGCTATTGATTACAATTCAGATGATGTAGACCAACATTTAGTATATGAAGGTGTTCAGTTCAAAGTTTATCAAACAATAAAACAAATTGAGCTACAGTCCTATACTTGTAGTGATATGTTCAATTTAATTTTTAAAAAGAAACTTGACGTTTTACCAAATTTGTATACCACTTTAAAGATTTTTCTAACACTTCCTATTACTAGCTGTAACGCGGAGTGTGCGTTCTCTAACATGTTCTTATAGAAAACAAATATAGGAAAATAATGACAAACACTAGGCTTAATTATTTATCACTTCTTTCTATTAATACTGATCTCACCAAAAATTTAAAATGTGATGCGCAAATAAAAGAATTTGCAGCATAAAAGTGTAGATTTTTTTTTTTTTTTTTTTTTTTTTTTTTGTAAATAATGTTTTTGCTTATAACGTATTTTGATTGTATGAAATAAAAAAAACACTGTAAGTTTCATATATTTTAAATTTTCCCGCACAAATTTTTTTTTACGAAAATGGCCAAATTTTTAATTATTTAGAGATCCCCCAGATATTGTTAGCCCAGGGCCCCCAAAGGTCCCAATCCGGCCCTGATTGTATGAATTAAAAATTTAAATAAAAATTTTTTTTATTTTATATGCAATCCTGATGAAATATAATAAAATTTATTTTCATCAAAGGATAAATCTTAATAGTTAATCAAAAACTCTTTCATGTTAACTAACTCAGGATTTAAGAGTTTTCTACAAGCTTGAATTGTATTTTGGATCATTACAGTATTGATAAATCATACTTTTGTATGTACTGTTATTTTTAAAATTTATAAGTAACTAGCTGTACCCTGCCACGCGTTGCTGTGGCTCAGTCTTGTTTAACAGAAAAGACATATTTTCAGTATGTTAAATAATTTGCATTGCACGTATGATCTTTTATTAAAAAAAAATGCATAAATATATATACGAAAAACTTTTTCCTAAACTGATATTTATAATTTGTTAACCAAATGCTTGAAGTTATTACAGCTTATTTTTGTCCTTATGTCATGTTATGAACCTCTCTAAATTTATTTACATTCTCTTTAAAGTGGAGACCTCAAGTGTGAAGATAAATTTTAAATGGCTCCACTGTGGATTCATTGAGGGAATTGGGTTAGTTTTACAATGCTTATGGATATTTTTATTAAATCAGAGGTGTGTTCACAAATGTACATTTATCCAAACAATGTAACTTGGAAACATGAATTGTATTTCCTGATGTCATGTAGGAAATGTTTTGATTCTGCAGTATATCTAGAAAGCAAAATTTGTAATGGCTCTGTTCTCTGAGTTGAGGCAGTTTAATTTTTTCAGTGGTACAAAACATTCCTTTGGTTTCTCCCTTAAATTCCAGAACATTGCAATAAGGATACACTTCCATCTTTGTGTAAATGAGAACATACTGCCTGAACCTAGAATCTTCCACTGGGTTGTACCGGAATGCAAGTTGACTGTTATTGTGTGATTGCTCACCACAAAGTCATGTTTGACGCAGATGTGCTGGTTTTGGTTAACATCTTTCTGATGTTGCGAAACACGAATGATGTGCTCGCAAATAAGCTTCCTCAAGTCTGGGTACATGTTGCTTTGCTGCGCCCTCAGCCTGTGTTTGTGACATTCTTTGTCTGCTTTTCTCGTTTGCTGATATCCATTCTTTCTCAGTTTGATGTGCAATTACACTCATTGTAGTACTTTTGCCTTGCAAGTAGGACAACCTAAGTTTGATTTCCCGCAAGGCATTATTTTTATCTAGTGAAGCCAATTGACTGCACTTAAAAAGAAAAAAAATTCAAACAAAGCATATAAAACTTCTTAAAAACTACACTTAAAAAGAAAAGAAAATTAAAAGAAAAACATATAAAATTTCAAAACATGAAAAAAAAAAGAAAAATCAGAAACAAAAAGAAAAGGAAAAAATAAAAAATGCTAATGAAATATTTAACTTTAAACGTGCATCAATTGACACAGCTGAAATTCAACGCAATGAGAGGCTGAAGGTATTTTTAATCGAATACGCCAGGAAAATTCCAATATAAACACGGATTTTGCAGCAGAAAACTACGACAAAGTTGATAATGATGGGAGTATTTTTGGTATTCACAATTCGATTAGTATTAGCAATTGTTATCAACAAAGTTAAGGGCCTATCTTAAAAACAGAGTGGCTTATATCTAGACACATACAGCTTTTCACATGGACAATTATTTGTTATCTGTGTACATAAATATTAGCATCACCACAGCCAAATTACCACCATGCAAATCGCAACATTTTCCCTCCATTTCTTTTTTCATAAAAAAAATGTTAGAATCTTTATTGTTTAGATATTAAGGTACAATATACATGGCACCAATTTTGTTACACTGATGCTAACACATAATTACTGATGTGTGTTACAGAGCAGCAGTCACCAATTGGTGATGCGTGAAAAATTTTGGATGGTATGCAGGAAAATTGGGAAATTATTTATATTTTTATGAAGATTCAGTTTAAAAAAAGATGAACAACAAAACAACATATTACGGAACACGAATTATTCTTTACTAAAAGCTTTTAGTTACTGAAATAACTAAACAAAAAAACATAATTCCTGAGGTTAGCGATTTTTGGTAACCTCAACCATTTTTTGGAAAATTGTAGGCAAAACACTTCAGTTTGTTGGTTGTTGCTTTTCATGAAGCTTATTTGGTTCACTCCTAGAAGAGCCCACACCCTTGGCGCGAATTACTTTGGTTGGCGATAATTGCGCCATCTTGGTAACCCTACTTTTAAACACTACATACGACAACCCTAACTATTTCTAGCATTTTCGTATTTTGTGGGCGAGCATTTCGAATTTCATTTTGTTGTTGGTCTCCAGGCTGGTTGCGTGTGTGAGGGAATCTACTTTAGAATTTTTTACTTTGTTGAATGCGAAAGGTAAGAAAGAATTGATTGAGAATGGTGTATGAAAGAAGGATTGATTGCTTCGAGTTATGAATGTCCTAAATGATGATCAGCATGATGTAACATGGTCGGCAATAAAACGCGTTCTTCGAAATCGTGCCAGCCACGCTAAATGTATGCCCGACCATTACCTCGCAGAATAAATATGGCGGCGTTCACACGATCATTCACTTAGCGATGAGACCTTTAAGACTTTTTTAAAATCTGTTGTTACGCTGTCCCCTCCACTCGGAAAAGATCAGCAGCAAGAAAGTAAGTGCTGTTTTTATATTTTTATCTCAAATGTTTAATTTCTGTATTGCTTACATATATTTTCATTATGCATCCACCTTATCCCTCTATATTTCCTTGCCACTATTGTCGCTTTCGCTTGGCACCATCTTGTTCTGGCTTGGCGCTTTTTTTCGTTTGTCGCCAAGGGTTAGGGCTCTCCTAGGATTTTACCGCTTATTTTCAGGGCATAGAAGATTAAATAAAGACGTAAATATAGCTATAGTGCTCCACCACATAGAGGTCAATCCTATTAGTGAAACGCTAATTATAAAGTTATACATTAAGTGGTTCATGAAGTGTTGAAAAATGGCAACTACTGCTCTAAAGCAGGCACAGCAGACAATTTCTGTATATATACAGACCATGAAGCAACACAAAATGTCTACTCATAAGCATTGTAAAATTAACCCTTTCACCTCAAGAAGAGTCATTTAATTTGTTTTCAAACTTGGCACCTCTTCTATGGAGACAATGCAAATAATTTTAGATTCATACCATAATAACTTGGGAGTATTCTGTTAACAAATTACAAATGAAATAAATCTGTTTAGAAAAGTTTTGTTAATGTATATTTCCACATTTTTTTATAAAAAAAATCATACCTCAAGTGCAAGCAGTTAAACATATTAGAAATGTGTGCTTCCTCTTTTCTTTCTTTTTAACCAGACTGAGCCACAGGAAAACATGATTGGGTACAGCTAGCTAGCTATAACAAACTTAAATGATAAAAAGCTATCAAAACCCAATTATTAACAACAAATCATTTTGATAAAATCACCAAAAAAAGTTGCAAACAAAGGTTCTTGGGTACTGTTGCAACCATATCAACCCAGATTTTGTTCGCATCATACACGGTGAATTGGCATTTAAGTGCTAATGTTGCCAATATGGTTGCGATAATACATAAATATCAAAATATACATCAGAAAATCTTAATTTTTCCTTTTATATTTCACAGTAACACCAAACAAAATTTTGAAATTACACAAAATAGATATTTCGTGAGTCTAATGTTATTGCCCCAACTATTAAAAACTACAATAACTATTTCGTGGAAAAATTCACTACCAAGTGCAAAAAAGTATTATTGTGCACAAACAGGCATAGAATGTTCTTCCCTTATTAAATGCATATTGCAGTATTTGGCGATGTCTTTTGATTTTAGGTAAATGGCCGACTAAAGAAAAAATATAAGTACCATAAAAAATTATATATTAATTTAATTTAGATTCATTGGAGAAAGATAAAATACCGTAAAGTCCGGCATATAACGCACACCCATAATTTTTTAGCTGCAATTTTTAAATTTTAGGTATATTTGCTATATAACGTGCACCCCTTTTTTACGAAGAAACCTGAAATGTACAAATGCAATGCTGTTATGTTTAGTACAGTGTTTCTCAAACTGTGGGGCGCGCCCCCTTGGGGAGGCGCGATAATCCTACGAGGGGGGCGCGAGCATATCGAAAATAAAAGATTTAAAAATAATTAATTTACTGGAATGAATTAAAACAAAATACTTTTAGACATAATAAAAAATGCACTTTAACTCTCATATAATTTATAGGCGCGCGCGCGCGATATTAAGTCAAAAATAAAAACGTCTTCAATACCTAATTAGCTATCTTTGATTCTATAACCAAATAAAAAAACGTTTATTTGATTTGCTGTAATCCCATGACGAGAAATTTTTTTTTATCACGCTTTCTTTTTAAGCCTAACATATAACTATTTCAGAGAAAAAACAGATCCCAGACACAGAATCGAAAAAATTTAGAAACATAAAAAATTCATCACTGTCATTATTTTTGAAATACTGCACATTATAGCTGTAATCTATTTAACCTTCTAAGTTATTGGTACAGTTAGTTATGACCCCTCTCTTATGTGTTTGTTTCTCATTTAGGGAAGTTGTAAGTAATATATTTCTCTGTTACGCTTTTTTCCATGCAAAAGAGTTTTATGATATTTGGAAAACCATGGAGAGCACACTTTGAAGAATTACTTGGCCAAGACTTATTTTTACGAGTATTCCATACATATAAAGCATAACACGAAAAATGTTTTACACAATTTCATATAATCATAAATGAATACACTTTTTACCCGGAAGTGGTCGCGCGGGACGCACAGATTATGAAATCGTTAATTCTGGCAAAACTCTTTATTTGTTACCAAAGAAAAATTGAGAAGTCCTTGAAAGTAGGTAAGTAAACTTTCTCTTAATTAAACTATTCACTGGAATCACGATTTTTATCGTGTACAGTAAAATAATTATATATAAAAAAAAAAGGATTAGGGTGACTCAATAACCCTTCTCGACCGTATCGAGTGCGTGCCTGCTCCCGGGTTAAAACATGTTGATCGATTGATTGATTGAATATTAACGTCGCACTGTTCAGCTACACGAGGGCTTTTGGCGACGGACCACTGAAACATGTTGAAGTCTTTTCGCTTTAAATATTAAAAATAATACAGTTATTCTTCATCGGAATTTTATATTATTGTTCATTATTCAACATCAAATATAAATGCTAATTCTGTGAGGCTTAAAATTACCATTCACTTAAAATTAATTATAACTCGAGCAACCATTTTAAGAAAATCGTTTTACATGTTTGTAAACGTTGTCGAGCATTTGGCTTTGCACTCCTTACAATTCAGCTATTATATCAATAATGTTTTATTTTCTTATAAATGAAAACGTGCAAAGAGCGGGCACTTCAGCCGGTATACTTTTAATGTATCAGTTAATACTAAATTAAGTATTAATTTAGTATTAATTTTAATTAATACTAAATTAAGAACAAGTTTAATAAGTATTAACGACTTCATGGGCTTGTCTTGCAAAGCAAAGTTTTTATAAGGAAAATGCTTATGATTAGAAATTCACCCTCTGAGTTCTTTTTCTATATTTAGCAGATATCTATATTTTGTCTTCTAAGCAGCCACCGCATTTTGCAATATGTTCAATTTAAAAATTAGAGAAAGGAAAAATAACATAATAATTATGCTATTATTTATTTATTTATTGCTTAAAAGTAGTACACAAAATTTTAATACTTATGTTACTAATTTGTATTGTTTATAATTAAGATCTCCTATTGTAGCTTTAGCGTCAAAGTGCATTATTATAGCATTCAGTACATTATTAATGTATAAGGGGGGTGCGATAAAAATTGTGTTCGAAAAAGGGGGCGCCAGTATTGAAAGTTTGAGAAGCACTAGAATAAATAATTGTCATTAATTAATAAAATTAATTATTAATTACAAATACATAATTAAATTTTACGTAATATATACATAGGATTATAATCAATCGAAAAAAAATTAAGGGCTATGGGGGTGTCCGGACCCCTAGGACACACCCCTTGTGTGCGCCACTGATTGCCTCTGATCTTACAAAGAAAACGTGATATGCAGATTTGAATTCCCATATAAAGCACATTGAAGTAGAGCTAGTTTGATAGTTTAAAGTGTATTGATGTTAGTCAAACAATACTCCGACCGCATTTACCTAGCTTTAAATCTGTCAATTTGAAGAAGTATCTTGATGTTTATGAGAATTGTACCAGTTGGACTAGGTCCCTTCTGGTCATATCGAATAAGTAGAGTTTAAACATTTGTAAATGATCTTGTGAGGTTGATCCTTTCATTGTAAACTTACTTAATAAGTAATTATCTTTAAAGTTTATTTATGTTTGTAATTAGATATGGCTTCTACACATATTTCCGTGTTACGTTTACATCAAGATATTTCAGACAGGGACGCCTTAAGGCAAGAGCCAATTGGGCCCAAGTCTAGGGTCTCGGCCACAATGCCTGCTTCTTCTCGTTCTCAACTCAGCCTTAACATCATGATTCGAATAATTTCATCGGTCAGATTTTATTTCCAGTTGTATTCTCCGAAAAACTGGGAATTCCGGGCAATATGTCAACTGGCTACATCAGTGTTTCTCAAACTGTGGGGCGTGCCCCCTGGGGGGGGCGCGAGCATATCGAAAATAAAAGATTTAAAAATAATTAATTTACTGGAATGATTTAAAACAAAATACTTTCAGACATAATAAAAAATGCACTTTAACTCTCATATAATTTATAGGCGCGCGCGCGCGCGCGATATTAAGTCAAAAATAAAAACGTCTTCAATACCTAATTAGCTATCTTTGATTCTATAACCAAATAAAAAAACGTTTATTTGATTTGCTGTAATCCCATGACGAGAAATTTTTTTTTATCACGCTTTCTTTTTAAGCCTAACATATAACTATTTCAGAGAAAAAACAGATCCCAGACGCAGAATCGAAAAAATTTAGGAACGTAAAAAATTCATCACTGTCATTATTTTTGAAATACTGCACATTATAGCTGTAATCTGTTTAACCTTCTAAGTTATTGGTACAGTTAGTTATGACCCCTCTCTTATGTTTTTGTTTCTCATTTAGGGAAGTTGTAAGTAATAAATTTCTCTGTTACGCATTTATCCATGCAAAAGAGTTTTATGATATTTGGAAAACCATGGAGAGCACACTTTGAAGAATTACTTGGCCAAGACTTATTTTTACGAGTATTCCATACATATAAAGCATAACACGAAAAATGTTTTACACAATTTCATATAATCATAAATGAATACACTTTTTACCCGGAAGTGGTTGCGCGGGACGCACAGATTATGAAATCGTTAATTCTGGCAAAACTCTTTATTTGTTACCAAAGAAAAATTGAGAAGTCCTTGAAAGTAGGTAAGTAAACTTTCTCTTAATTAAACTATTCACTGGAATCACGATTTTTATCGTGTACAGTAAAATAATTATATATAAAAAAAAAAGGATTAGGGTGACTCAATAACCCTTCTCGACCGTATCGAGTGCGTGCCTGCTCCCGGGTTAAAACATGTTGATCGATTGATTGATTGAATATTAACGTCGCACTGTTCAGCTACACGAGGGCTTTTGGCGACGGACCACTGAAACATGTTGAAGTCTTTTCGCTTTAAATATTAAAAATAATACAGTTATTCTTCATCGGAATTTTATATTATTGTTCATTATTCAACATCAAATATAAATGCTAATTCTGTGAGGCTTAAAATTACCATTCACTTAAAATTAATTATAACTCGAGCAACCATTTTAAGAAAATCGTTTTACATGTTTGTAAACGTTGTCGAGCATTTGGCTTTGCACTCCTTACAATTCAGCTATTATATCAATAATGTTTTATTTTCTTATAAATGAAAACGTGCAAAGAGCGGGCACTTCAGCCGGTATACTTTTAATGTATCAGTTAATACTAAATTAAGTATTAATTTAGTATTAATTTTAATTAATACTAAATTAAGAACAAGTTTAATAAGTATTAACGACTTCATGGGCTTGTCTTGCAAAGCAAAGTTTTTATAAGGAAAATGCTTATGATTAGAAATTCACCCTCTGAGTTCTTTTTCTATATTTAGCAGATATCTATATTTTGTCTTCTAAGCAGCCACCGCATTTTGCAATATGTTCAATTTAAAAATTAGAGAAAGGAAAAATAACATAATAATTATGCTATTATTTATTTATTTATTGCTTAAAAGTAGTACACAAAATTTTAATACTTATGTTACTAATTTGTATTGTTTATAATTAAGATCTCCTATTGTAGCTTTAGCGTCAAAGTGCATTATTATAGCATTCAGTACATTATTAATGTATAAGGGGGGTGCGATAAAAATTGTGTTCGAAAAAGGGGGCGCCAGTATTGAAAGTTTGAGAAGCACTAGAATAAATAATTGTCATTAATTAATAAAATTAATTATTAATTACAAATACATAATTAAATTTTACGTAATATATACATAGGATTATAATCAATCGAAAAAAAATTAAGGGCTATGGGGGTGTCCGGACCCCTAGGACACACCCCTTGTGTGCGCCACTGATTGCCTCTGATCTTACAAAGAAAACGTGATATGCAGATTTGAATTCCCATATAAAGCACATTGAAGTAGAGCTAGTTTGATAGTTTAAAGTGTATTGATGTTAGTCAAACAATACTCCGACCGCATTTACCTAGCTTTAAATCTGTCAATTTGAAGAAGTATCTTGATGTTTATGAGAATTGTACCAGTTGGACTAGGTCCCTTCTGGTCATATCGAATAAGTAGAGTTTAAACATTTGTAAATGATCTTGTGAGGTTGATCCTTTCATTGTAAACTTACTTAATAAGTAATTATCTTTAAAGTTTATTTATGTTTGTAATTAGATATGGCTTCTACACATATTTCCGTGTTACGTTTACATCAAGATATTTCAGACAGGGACGCCTTAAGGCAAGAGCCAATTGGGCCCAAGTCTAGGGTCTCGGCCACAATGCCTGCTTCTTCTCGTTCTCAACTCAGCCTTAACATCATGATTCGAATGATTTCATCGGTCAGATTTTATTTCCAGTTGTATTCTCCGAAAAACTGGGAATTCCGGGCAATATGTCAACTGGCTACATCAGTGTTTCTCAAACTGTGGGGCGTGCCCCCTGGGGAGCGCGAGCATATCGAAAATAAAAGATTTAAAAATAATTAATTTACTGGAATGAATTAAAACAAAATACTTTTAGACATAATAAAAAATGCACTTTAACTCTCATATAATTTATAGGCGCGCGCGCGCGATATTAAGTCAAAAATAAAAACGTCTTCAATACCTAATTAGCTATCTTTGATTCTATAACCAAATAAAAAAACGTTTATTTGATTTGCTGTAATCCCATGACGAGAAATTTTTTTTTATCACGCTTTCTTTTTAAGCCTAACATATAACTATTTCAGAGAAAAAACAGATCCCAGACACAGAATCGAAAAAATTTAGAAACATAAAAAAATTCATCACTGTCATTATTTTTGAAATACTGCACATTATAGCTGTAATCTATTTAACCTTCTAAGTTATTGGTACAGTTAGTTATGACCCCTCTCTTATGTGTTTGTTTCTCATTTAGGGAAGTTGTAAGTAATATATTTCTCTGTTACGCTTTTTTCCATGCAAAAGAGTTTTATGATATTTGGAAAACCATGGAGAGCACACTTTGAAGAATTACTTGGCCAAGACTTATTTTTACGAGTATTCCATACATATAAAGCATAACACGAAAAATGTTTTACACAATTTCATATAATCATAAATGAATACACTTTTTACCCGGAAGTGGTTGCGCGGGACGCACAGATTATGAAATCGTTAATTCTGGCAAAACTCTTTATTTGTTACCAAAGAAAAATTGAGAAGTCCTTGAAAGTAGGTAAGTAAACTTTCTCTTAATTAAACTATTCACTGGAATCACGATTTTTATCGTGTACAGTAAAATAATTATATATAAAAAGGATTAGGGTGACTCAATAACCCTTCTCGACCGTATCGAGTGCGTGCCTGCTCCCGGGTTAAAACATGTTGATCGATTGATTGATTGAATATTAACGTCGCACTGTTCAGCTACACGAGGGCTTTTGGCGACGGACCACTGAAACATGTTGAAGTCTTTTCGCTTTAAATATTAAAAATAATACAGTTATTCTTCATCGGAATTTTATATTATTGTTCATTATTCAACATCAAATATAAATGCTAATTCTGTGAGGCTTAAAATTACCATTCACTTAAAATTAATTATAACTCGAGCAACCATTTTAAGAAAATCGTTTTACATGTTTGTAAACGTTGTCGAGCATTTGGCTTTGCACTCCTTACAATTCAGCTATTATATCAATAATGTTTTATTTTCTTATAAATGAAAACGTGCAAAGAGCGGGCACTTCAGCCGGTATACTTTTAATGTATCAGTTAATACTAAATTAAGTATTAATTTAGTATTAATTTTAATTAATACTAAATTAAGAACAAGTTTAATAAGTATTAACGACTTCATGGGCTTGTCTTGCAAAGCAAAGTTTTTATAAGGAAAATGCTTATGATTAGAAATTCACCCTCTGAGTTCTTTTTCTATATTTAGCAGATATCTATATTTTGTCTTCTAAGCAGCCACCGCATTTTGCAATATGTTCAATTTAAAAATTAGAGAAAGGAAAAATAACATAATAATTATGCTATTATTTATTTATTTATTGCTTAAAAGTAGTACACAAAATTTTAATACTTATGTTACTAATTTGTATTGTTTATAATTAAGATCTCCTATTGTAGCTTTAGCGTCAAAGTGCATTATTATAGCATTCAGTACATTATTAATGTATAAGGGGGGTGCGATAAAAATTGTGTTCGAAAAAGGGGGCGCCAGTATTGAAAGTTTGAGAAGCACTAGAATAAATAATTGTCATTAATTAATAAAATTAATTATTAATTACAAATACATAATTAAATTTTACGTAATATATACATAGGATTATAATCAATCGAAAAAAAAATTAAGGGCTATGGGGGTGTCCGGACCCCTAGGACACACCCCTTGTGTGCGCCACTGATTGCCTCTGATCTTACAAAGAAAACGTGATATGCAGATTTGAATTCCCATATAAAGCACATTGAAGTAGAGCTAGTTTGATAGTTTAAAGTGTATTGATGTTAGTCAAACAATACTCCGACCGCATTTACCTAGCTTTAAATCTGTCAATTTGAAGAAGTATCTTGATGTTTATGAGAATTGTACCAGTTGGACTAGGTCCCTTCTGGTCATATCGAATAAGTAGAGTTTAAACATTTGTAAATGATCTTGTGAGGTTGATCCTTTCATTGTAAACTTACTTAATAAGTAATTATCTTTAAAGTTTATTTATGTTTGTAATTAGATATGGCTTCTACACATATTTCCGTGTTACGTTTACATCAAGATATTTCAGACAGGGACGCCTTAAGGCAAGAGCCAATTGGGCCCAAGTCTAGGGTCTCGGCCACAATGCCTGCTTCTTCTCGTTCTCAACTCAGCCTTAACATCATGATTCGAATAATTTCATCGGTCAGATTTTATTTCCAGTTGTATTCTCCGAAAAACTGGGAATTCCGGGCAATATGTCAACTGGCTACATCAGTGTTTCTCAAACTGTGGGGCGTGCCCCCTGGGGGGCGCGAGCATATCGAAAATAAAAGATTTAAAAATAATTAATTTACTGGAATGATTTAAAACAAAATACTTTCAGACATAATAAAAAATGCACTTTTACTCTCATATAATTTATAGGCGCGCGCGTGCGATATTAAGTCATCAAAAATAAAAACTTCTTCAATACCTAATTAGCTATATTTGATCCTATAACCAAATAAAAAAACTTGTATTTGATTTGCTGTAATCCAATGATGAGAGATATTTTTTATTACGTTTTCTGTTTAAACCTAACATACAACTCTTTCAGAGAAAAAACAGATCCCAGACCCAGAATCGAAAACATTTAGGAAGATAAAAAATTCATCACTGTCATTATTTTTGAAATACTGCACATTATAGCTGTAATCTGTTTAACCTTCTAAGTTATTGGTACAGTTAGTTATGACCCCTCTCTTATGTGTTTGTTTCTCATTTAGGGAAGTTGTAAGTAATTTATTTCTCTGTTACGCTTTTTTCCATGCAAAAGAGATGATATTTGGAAAACCAAGGAGAGCACACACACTTTGAACGATTACTTGGCCAAGACTTATTTTTACGAGTATTCTATACGTATAAAGCATAACACGAAAAACGTTTTACACAATTTCATATAATCATAATGAATACACTTTTTACCCGGAAATGGTCACGCGGGACGCATAGATAACGAAATCGTTAATTCTGGCAAAACTGTTTATTTGTTACCAAAGAAAAATTGAAAAGTCCTTGAAAGTAGGTAAGTAAACTTTCTCTTAGTTAAATTATTCACTGGAATCATTATTTGTATCGTGTACAATAAAATAATTATAAAAAAAGGATTAGGGTGACTCAATAACCCCGCTCGACCGTATCGAGTGCGCGCCAGCTCCCGGGTTAAAACATGTTGAAGTCTTTTCGTTTTAAATATTAAAAATAATACAGTTATTCTTCATTGGAATTCTATATTATTGTTCATTATTTAACATCAAATATAAATGCTAGTTCTGTGAGGCTTAAAATTACCATTCGCTTAACACTAATTATAATTTGAGCAACCATTTTTAAAAAATCATTTTACATGTTTGTAAACGTTGTCGAGCATTTGGCTTTGCACTCCTTACAATCCAGCTATTATATCAATAATGTTTTATTTTCTTATAAATGAACTTATGCAAAGAGTGGGCACTTCAGCCGATATACTTTTGATGTATCAGTGCTGCACAGAGTATTTTATAACTAATTAATTAATACTAAATTAAGAACAAGTTTAATAAGTATTAACGACTACCATGAGCTTGTCTTGCAAAGCAAAATATTAATAAGGAAAAAATGCTTACGATTAGAAATTCACCCTCTGAGTTCTTTTTCTATATTTAGCAGATATCTATATTTTGCCTTCTAAGCAGCCACCGCATTTTGCAATATGTTCAATTTAAAAATTAGAGAAAGGAAAAATAACATGATAATTATCTTATTATTTATTTATTTATTGCTTAAAAGTAGTATAAATTTTAATACTTATGTTACTAAGTTGTATGGTTTATAATTAAGATCGCCCATTGTAGCTTTAGCATCAAAGTGCATTATTATTGCATTCAGTACATTATTAATGTATAAGGGGGGCGCGATAAAAATTATGATTGAAAAGGGGGGCCCCAGTATTGAAAGTTTGAGAAGCACTGGTTTAGTAGCGATTTATTCAAGGTGTTTAACAAAGCAATTGCAAAAATAGTATACTTTTAGAACTACCACCTTTTAAGTTCAATAAGAATGACATGTCTTTTAAATAAATAGTATTTCGAAATATTTAGAAGTTTAACTTTTTTATGCTCATTTAATTTTTAAAGCCCTCATTTTTATACCCAGCGTATAACTCACACCTGTAAATTTCGATCTTATTTTTTGTGTTCAAAGTGCGCGTTATAAGCCGGATTTTACGGTAGGTGGAAGATTTTAATCGGTATACTACTCGCTAAACAAATACATAGTGTACAGAATTAAATTTAGTATTTTATATATAAAAATTATCCAAAGTAAATATTCTGTGCTTAAAAATAAATTGAAAAATGATATACAATACGAACAGTAATTGACATAAAAAGAGCTGTACTATCTTTATCAACGCTAAAGTAAAATTTGAAAAAATAATTACAATCTTATGACAACCTGGTTCCTCAACATGTATTTGAGCCCTCTGACTGTTTTTCTGATTCACTGATGCTTACTCTAATTTGATCAGCATTTATCCCTCGCACTGCAATTGCTTGGCCAGTATGATGACCAAAGTTCGAGTTTCTGCAATACAATTTTATGTACTCAAGCGGATTGACTGCAGTTAAAGTGAAGGTTTAAACAAAAACATATGAAATTACAAAACAGCTCTGCGTGGGCCTTGTATCCGAATTCCTTTGTGGCCCTTTTTCAGATATGAGCACCATGTAAGTAGAATTGTAATAACATTCGTTGGGGCTCCTGCATCATTGATACAGTGGTAGCTCTACGTCCCTGACGAAAGCAGACCATAATAACTTCAAGTATTTATTTTAACAAATAACTAATGGAATCTATTTAAGAAGGTTATAATCTTATAAAGCAATGAAAAACAAAGGAAGGTGCAATATTCTGATGACTCAAAATCAGAAAGTCTTAGTTTTAACATTTGTATTTCAATACTAACATCAAATGAAAGGAACTTACGTATTATCACAACCTATTAGCGATATTGTATAAAACGAAGCACGATTGCCAATTCCGCGCGTACAACATCTGCGAAAATGGAATGGCCAACTTTGCGAGTTATCATTAAAGTTGGCGATAATGCGTAAGAATCAAATGGTTTAAAAAGTTGTCTAAAAAAGAAGAAAACATTCTTATTAAAAACTCCGTCGATTCATTTCGTCAAATTAAAATATCTCCAAGTGGGAAAAAAAATATTGTTTCCAAACATTGAATATATATATATATATATATATATATATATCGCGGCATTTGGCTACGTCTGTTTATTTCAGGTAAATGGTTGACGGAAACTATTTGGTAGAAAAAAATAAGTAGCGGACAGAAGTCAATTATGTTAGTTACATTTTCGCTTAATAAAGAGAAATAAATTTAGCTTAAAATTACAGAAAACACACGATGTAGAATTTAATCAAAGTCGTAAACATCCCACGATAATGCTATCCATCTGTTGCCAAACCTACAAAACAAAATTTGAGTTCTTGAAAGAATAATTTTTAAAAAAAGATTTATTCGAAAAATAATCCCAATTACGTATCAACGGACAATAAATAGATAAATATGACAACGCATAAAATAACCATAGAAGAGTTATACAATAATTTGGAAAAATCTAAGCGTGAAGTTTAAATTTTCGCATTCAGAGCGAATCGTGACGTCTTATGACGTCATAACACCAAAAAATCCCTTAAAAATTAAATTTATAAAAATTTAGAGAGAATTTCGAAATAAAAAGTACATAAGATCCTGACCAGAGACAAATGCAACGTTGTGTCAATATTTCAGATTAATCCATGCAGAACTTTTTGAGTTATACGCGCATACACAAACCAAAACAACATTTTTTTTATATATATATATAGATTCAATAGGTACAAAATAGATTTAAAACAAAGGATAATTAAAATGAATTTCTGAAAACGATTGCATCTTTTCTAATGATATTTTCCCATAATATTGTATAACAATAACTATAAATTATAAATGAAAATTTTCAAAAGATGAATTTTCTTAATGTGCATATATTTTTCAATGTGATTTGGAATCATTACTACATTGTAAAACAAATATTATCACCTTTACTTTTAATATGTTGGAATTACTTAAATAAAAATTTATTCAAGACATAAAAGAAGAAATACTTGTATAATAATTTATATTTATTGAAATGAAAAATTCTCAAAGTTACCTACAAAAGTGAGAATTAAATTATGAACTTATGATTAATAACAATGTTACCGTAATATATATACACTAGTCAAGGAAAAAATACTCTTTCACTATAAGGGAATTCTTGTAATCAAAAGCTTTCATATTAACTAGTATTCTATGTACACTGGCTGTTTGTGAAAATACATTTCAGTATTACTAGTAGACGTACATCAAGATTAATATGATATTCATCATTTTATTTGTTTCCAATTGTTTAGTTTACATATGAATTTTCAATTTAAATAAATATCTTATGCAACAATATTTTTAAAGATATTTATTACTTTACTTATTTAAAAGCATGGCTTATCTTTATTCCTAGATTTACATAGTAGGAATTTCAAAGATTTAGGAGATTTGATGTTTATAATTATTATCAGAATAACTGTATATTTTAAAAATAATTCAATATGCTCCAGATCTTTCTTGTAACTAGGCATTTAAACTCGCTGTTCTTTGAAGTTGTCCAATTCTACTTGCTTGCATGTATCTGTTATACTTAAAATTAGTATTCTTTTAGATTACAAGAAGTTTGTTCTCATGTTGCAGCATTTGTTACATCTGCTGGCAAAGATATTTATTGACAAGTTATAGAATATATTGAAAATTATTGGAATTCATAAAAACCAATTCTTTTATCAATTTTTCAAAAATATGTTTTAATAAAAAAATTTTAGCGAAGTCTCTAAAAATTTAATTTATTCCTGTATATTGTTATAATTCCAATGTTTATATAATTTTGTCAAGTTGAATTCCTCCAAGAGAAGCTGCAAAGTAAGCTAAGTAAATGAAAAGTTGTGAGGTGATTGTGAGACAGAGACTGAGAAGTGTCAATGAACCTACTCTCTTATACTGTTAAAGAGTATCAGTAGTACACATAAAATTAAAGGCATTAATTTTATAATGCTTGTATCCAGTGGCGCACACAAGGGGGGTGGGGGGTCTGGCCCCCCCAAAGCCCTTGATTTTTTTCCAATTGATTATAATTCGAAGTTTATAGTAAGTAAAATTTAATTAATTACTTGTTATTAATGATTAATTTTATTAATTAATGCTAATTATTTATTCTAAAAATTAGTTTTTTACTGTGTTTTGCTTCCGAAAATCGACAAAATCAAAAGGAGCATGATACAAGAATGGTGAACTTTCGACCCCGGACCCCCTTGAAAAATTCCTGAGTGCACCACTGCTTGTATCAATACGTTGAACTCTATCAATGACAAATCTTTTTTAGAATATTGAGATTTAATTTTGTTATTGTATGTATATATGAATAGATTTCTAGATATAAAATAAAAAATTCAAAACATTTCAATGAAATTTATTTGGTCATCTTGGATAAAAATGTTGACAAAAATAAATACAATAAATTAAGGTTATATAAATGTTAACAACCGTTTTAAACAGTAAAATGACATTTGTACAAGTGGCAAATGGCATGTAATTATTAAGAGTGCCTGTCCCGGAAATCACAAACCTATCAGTTTTTTATTTTCATTTAATGATTTTCTTTGCATAAATTTAAAATTGAAATATAATAAAAATGGGCATTCTGGGAACGGCGACAGAGTTGAATAAAACTGTAAGCAAATTAGGCAATTCAGCCACCACTTTCCTGCGAAAAAATTGGCCGAAAAAGTTCGCTTTGATAAAAAAAAATGGGCGTAAATGGATAAAGAGAAAAATAACATTAAAAAAAAAGAATGATCTTGAATAAAATCAAAAGATCTCATGCAAAAATACAAAAATTTTTTTCAAATTTTGAATAAAAATTTTTAAATTAACCAACTTGCACTAATAATTTTATAATTTCAGTTCTTATTCTAAACAAGATTCAAAAATGTAATACGGTTATATTAAAAATAATGAAAAATGAAGTAATATCGTGACAGAAACAAAATAATTTGATAGTTTTTCTTCAATGTTTCAGTTCTAATTATACTCGTTCGAAAAGTTGAACATTTATAAAAATGATTGCTTTGAAAAAATATGAAAATGCAATTATTTTAAAGAAAATCGTATAACTAATATCTTAAATCGTGCCTATCTTTAAGTTTAATTAAGCTTTTAATAATTATTTTTTCAGAATTATAAACTTTAAACTGGTTTTTCTCAGTTTGTGCTTTTCAAAACCGTTAGTGCATTCAAAATGCTACTCCTTCAACAATTATTTACCAATCACTATTTATTTTTGTCAGTTTAAGTTAAAAATAAAGCATGTAAAATAAGTTCCCAATGATCCGTTAATTTTAAACTGAATACTTTTTTTGGGGGAAATTTAAAATGTAAGACATGTTGGCTTTTTCGTTGTTTTTGAGCCTGTATATCAACATTTTATTTTTTTTCTTGGATCGTATGCAGGCTTATTCTAAAATCGATTGCTCAAAGTTGTTTAGAACATCCAGAAGAATATTATAAAAAAATTTCAGGTCAGAAAATTAATTTTTTACAAAATGGTTAGGATTTTTAAAATGATAAATTTTCTTGCGTAAAAAGGAAAATTTTAAAATTTGTGTGAAAATATGAAAATTCGTCATCTGGTATCTTTTCTTTAATAGAAACATTGTATAAAATGCTAAATTTAATTTTTAAATACGCAAATAAAGAAATTTGCCAAAGGGTTATAGATTTAAATAAAAAAACTTAAAACGGATAAACAATGAACGTCCCACTCCTTCGGGCTGATAAAATTTCAAAAGTTGACCGGTCCGTGGGGATAAAATGGTTGGAGTCTGTTCTATACAGTTATACGCCACATATTCTGAGTTATTTTGCGTACTTCATGAAGCTCCCTTTGGCTACTGGACATGGAGGGGACGTGATTGAAAAATTTGGACGGGGGTTAAACCGAATGGTAGTCGGGGTCTACTCGTAAACGTTACAAGTTACTTTTACTGGCATTAACTTTTTGTGATTTTCCAGTCTGTAAAACAAAAAAATCTAGCAAAAATACGTAGTGTTGCAGATTAGTGATCATTTTCGGAAAATCTCTTATTCTGACACTGTACTGATAATTGCATGTATCATCGGCAAACATTGCTAAAATTTTAAAACAAGTTTGCGGCATATCATTTACGTGCCCTAAGAACTTGCTAAATTAAAGATGCGAACTTAAATTTTTTTCCTTGCGGAATTGCAATTGATTGGTCGAATGCGAGGAGAGCGTTTTAAAATCTATATATCAAACAAAGAACGAAATCGGAATTGTTTTTGGAAGCTATGAATGGAATTGATCAGGGGGAAAAGTCAAGTCGTACCATGTTGATTAGTAAGCCATCATTTTTGCCAATTTTTATTTGAAAATTTTGTTTTCCAATAAGAAAGACATACATTTTGTTTGGTACAATTTTCATTTTCCGTTACGTATTTTGAATAATTTTTTAATGGCACTCTCATTATTTTGTTAAAATATATATAGCTTTTGTATTCTTTAGGAATGTACTTCATTGATATAATAGACTTATCTTGACCTCATACGTTGCATAAATAGCTTTGGGCATTCTATACAATGCAAACAAGGCAAAGTAATGAGATTGGACTATTTCATACTTTGCCTAAAAACGTCAGGCATTTTATACAATGCCTAGGCTTTATAGAATGTCGGCATTTTCCATAATTTGCCGGCAACATAATTATTTTTAAAAACAATACTAGTCTAGAGGATAATGATCAAGAGTGATGAGACGCAACACGTTTTTAAATAGCAATTAACCGCAGAATCTATCAATAGATTAATTCCTATCTTAATAGTATCCGTATCGTAAAGTTTAAACGAACAAGCTTATCGCTATCTCCTGGGCAAACAGCTACTGTTCTAGAAATTCAGTTGCAGGTGCATCTACCAGATGCAGAGTAACTTTGGTCAAAATAAGACTGGACGTCTTTCAAGATAATTCTTTTATTCTACTGAGGACGGCACATTAAAATACATAAAAAATAAACGTTCGACAACCACCGAGCGTCCAACCAGTACTCTGAATATATTCGTCAGCTCGCAGACTGACGTCACAAAAACAACGCCGCCTAGCGGCACTTTTATTTCACTTCATTTTGCAACATCCTCCCCCCTTGAGACTCGCAAAGAGTCTCAAGCACATAACAAATTCTATTAAATAAATCCAGTCTCTTTGGTTTCTTCACACATCTCCCGGATGAAATATATTTTTTAAGTATTACCTCATCGGGTGACAGAGTTTCAGATACAGTGGGAATTGATTCCTCCATACCCCTTTGAAGATTTTCATTTGAGCGTATCTCTAAAGGGTAGATACGCTGTATTGGTCGCAACATTTTTCCGTGTTGAGTTTTAAGTCTAACCTTTCGAATTTTGCCATCTCGCCCTGGAATTAATTCGATAATTTTGGCTAATGCCCAGAACAATCGTTTTTTGTTATCATCTCCAACTAAAACTACTTCTCCAATCTGAGGATCACGCGATTCCTTTTCATTATGTTTCTGTATAAGTTGACTAAGGTATTCATTCCTAAAGCGTTGGCGTAGATCTTTTAACAGCTTACTCCGATATTTTATTCTTTTGTTAAGGCTGTTCGAATTTAATTCTTCAATATCCTCAATGTTTGAGTTTTTATTACTGATAAGAAACATGCTAGGTGTAAGAGGAATCAATTCTTCCGGATTTTCTGACACATATGTTAATGGTCTACAATTTATAATGGATTCACAATCACAAAGCACAGTATACAATTCATCATATTTTAACACTGATCTACCCAAAGTACGCTTTAAAACAATTCTTTTACAGTGCGGACCAGCCTTTCCCACCAGCCTCCCCACCAAGCTGCAGTAGGTGGGATAAATTTCCATAATATTTTTGGAGTTCTAGTTTCTTCCACTATTTTGCTCCAATTCAATTTTGATAGATCATTAAAAGCGCCTCGAAAGTTAGTTCCGTTATCGCAATAGATTGTTCGCGGCCGACCACGCCTAGCAATAAAGCATCTAAGGGCCAAAAGAAAAGCATCAGAAGTTAGGGAATTAACAAGTTCAAGATGAATAGCACGGTATACCGCGCAAGTAAACAAAGTTATCCACACTTTTCTTCCATCTTTCAAAAATAAAGGCCCCGCCAAATCTATTCCTACGATTTCAAAAAGGTGCACAGTCTGTTACTCGGTCTGGTGGTAAAGGCGTTGGTTCGCTTGACATGGATTTAAGTTTAAAGCGTTTACAGAATATACAATTATACAGAACATTTTTTATAGCTTTCCTAGCTCTAATTATCCAATATCTTTCTCTTAACAAACATTGCATCATTTGAATTCCCGCGTGACAATTTTTCTTATGTACATCTCTAATTAATAGCTTAGTAAGTTCACATTTTTCTGGTAACAATATTGGGTACAAAAATGATCTTTCATCATCTCGATTAAGCATTTTAGTTTTCACCCGTAAAAAATACCTTCATCATCTATGTAAGTCTCAATATAATTTGAAGATTTCGCATCAGGAAGGTAATAGCTCTGAACTAAACGAATTAATTTCTTTTCAGAATTTTCAATTTCTGATTGTGAAAGTTCAGAATCTTTACATTTTCCGTTCAACAAAGTACAATTAATCCATGAAAAACTCTGATATAGCATAAAATGCGGAAGAGATCAATGTTTCTTTTCCAATAACGAGAATTTTTACATCAATTCTCACAAAGACGCACGCTGATTGTCAAAAAACATGAAAGAAGTTGAATTATCATATATCTTGAAAAGTAACATCTTTCAATACATACAAATTCTAAACCATTTTGTAATACATTTACATCCTTAGGAGACAATTCACTGTCCCAAGCAATTTTCATTTTCCACAAATGTTGTATTAATAGTTTCGGAAGCAATGTAGCTGGAGTTAATAAGCCAATAGGATCAAAAATTTTCTGCACAATTACCAAAATTAATCTTTTTGTGATTTTTGTTTCACAGGTCAAAGTATCCATATCTGTGCAGCACTTCAAGGTATCAGTTTCTAAATTCCAAATTACTCCCAAAACGGAAGTATCTCCTGAGCTTCTATCAACATTTTTGCCAGCCATATTGCTTTCAAAATCACGCAGGTTGAAACATCCATTCAACATGATCAATTTCGCATGTTCAATGAAACGTCCCTGCTCGTCAGTATTAAACACACCAGATACACAATTGTCCACATAGAATGAACTTTTCAGTTTCTGAGCAACCTCTTCATGTTGAGGTTGACAATTTTCTAAAAGATGCATAATAGATGCATTCAGCAGAAAAGGGCTAGAAGAAACACCAAACACAACTCTGCAGTGCCTATACACGATCCGCCCTTCACTACACGGGAAAAAAATCTAAGAAAATCTCTGTCTTTCGGTGCTACAGACAGCATTAAGAAAGCCTTCTCTATATCCGCACTAATACCGATTGGATACATTCTAAATCGATCGAGAATATCAGGTATTAGCTCTATCAAATTAGTTCCCTTTAATAAACATTCATTTAAAGAAGGTTTCCCTTTTTCGGAGGCCGAGGCGTCAAAAACGGGGCGAATTTTGGTCGTTTGACTATCTAATTTAATAACTGGCCTGTGAGCCAAATAATGGCATTCTTTATTCAATTCTAAATCTGGTACGCGTTCAATAATGTTCAATTTTTCCCAATCCTGAAATACCTTTTGATAATCAATGAAAAATTTCCCACATCCAAATCTATTTATCATTCCTTCATGTCGTTTCCAGACCAATTCTTTATTACTTGGTAACTTCAATGAGTCATACTTCCAAGGGAGTTCTACTTCATACCTTCCATCAGGAAGAATTTTAATTCTGTTATTAAAATCATTTAAGCTAAGTTCAGTTTTCTGTTTTTCAATTTCAGTAGGACTGGAAATTCCTAAAACCTCAAGTTCCCAAAGTTTATTAACTGGTATGTTCATAGAATGCATCGATAATGTTGTTACAATATTATCCTTTACACATGAACCCTTTCCAAATACTGTCCAACCTAGTTTCGTTTCTACGGCAGTTAAGCCGGACTCTAATTCTACAGAATCCCCTGTTAATAATTTTCCTAAGACATCTGCACCGATTTAAAGATTGATTTCCGCTTCTTTCCCAGGCGACCAACACTTCCTCAGGCAGGCAGCTCTCCACTAAGGGCGTCAGAAAATCTCCGTATTTATCTTGAGTCTTCCCCAAGCTCTCCAAGGATCTCAATTTACTTTCAAGTTCATCATAAAGTAAGGGTAAATCTGCCTTCGCTCTTCCGGTAGCAGCATTTTTCATAACCAAAGTTAACAGGTCTCGAACGTAGATTTGTACTAATAAGTCTTCTCGTCCAAATCTTTCTTTCAGTTGATCTATCACCTTTGGGTAATTTGCAGCAGTAGCAGGGAAACTTAGTACTAATCTCTGCTTTGGACCCTGGCTCCATCGATTGTAACAAATACTGCATTTTATCCTCTGCCGCAATTCCTCTATCTTCGTGTATCTTTTGAAATTGGCTCCAAAAGGTCAAATACTCTTTTGCCTCTCCATTGAACTTTTTAGTTCGATTTTTGGGAGTTTAAATTTCCTTGATTCTTTATCGCTCGGAACAGTACACTGTTGCGACTTCAGTTCTATTTTCGTAGTAAGCTCCCAGAACTTTCTCGGTAGATTTCAGCATCTTCCAAATCTTCAGCGAATAAATGCTCACCATCATCAGACAACAACAATGTTTCTGAAATCGCTTTCTGGCAAGAGTCCATTCTCGCAAATTTATCGTTGAATTGAATTTTCAAAACCGAAAGTGTCTCAAAATTGCAGAGTTCCTGTGCTAATTCAGATTCGATTTTCTTCAAACAATTAGAAAAAAAGCCGTCCTCAGTCCTTTTCGTTGTGCTTTTAAAGCATTTAAATTCATTTTCGATATCAAAAATTCAGAGTTCAACTAAAATATTCAAATCCAAAGTACTCGAATCCTGTCGCGGACGCCACTATGTTCTAGAAATTCAGTTGCAGGTGCATCTACCAGATGCTGAGTAACTTTGGTCAAAATAAGACTAGACGTCTTTCAAGATAATTCTTTTATTCTACTGAGGACGGCACATTAAAATACATAAAAATAAACGTTCGGCAACCGCCGAGCGTCCAACCAGTACTCTGAATATATTCGTCAGCTCGCAGACTGACGTCACAAAAACAACGCCGCCTAGCGGCACTTTTATTTCACTTCATTTTGCAACAAACGTGTGGGGTATTGATGAAGTTAGTAACTTCATCGTGTATGCGTTGGTCGAAAAGTTCTCGACCAGCGACGTGGTTGGGTTCGAATTGAACTTGCAAACTGTCTGCGATAACCTCCGCCTTTTCAATAGGGGTTATCGCGATACTGCCAAGAGCCCCTTTCAAGGGGGGAATGGATTGAAAAGGCTTACGTAATAAAGAGGATTTCCTCCAAAGAGTGTTGTCAACGGGCGATAAAGCCTCAATGTGCTTTCCCACTGTACGCGGGAATATGCTTGGATATCCTTTGCTATCTCACGACTGAGGGGTACGGAATTGAGAATAAATACTAGGACACCTAGTTCTTTGCCAAAATTTCCGTAACCTGTTTCGTTGATAAATTTTGAATTTAATCTCGGGGAGAGGATTTTCGGAGCATTATTAAATTTTGGTTTTGAGGCCTCAACGAAAGCCTCAGTGAAATTTTGATTGAGTTCAGAAATAGCTAACTCAATATTATCATTGCTGGTGAGCTCAACAGTGGGGAGGGGTTTCTTATTAAGAGCAAATTTAAAATTAAACCAATTAGTTGAAAGTTGCTCTGGATTTTTAATAATTGAAGTAATTAAATTAATTTCAAGAATAACGGGGTAGTGATCAGAGCTGAGATCGTTAATAACTCTGACACTATGGTTGAAAGGAATGTGCTTGAACACCGCCAAGTCGATGACACTTCCGAACCGCTGACGCGATTGGAGGTGTGTGGCAGTCTGCGGTGCGACTAGTTTCGCTCCCCGAAGGTCGCGAATTAGCCTATGCAGCGCTTGCCCGAAACGGGTCGACTTGGCATTGTGCCAACTCACATGAGCTGCGTTGTAGTCACCAGCGATGATACAATTACTGCCAGAATTGAAAATTTTCTTAAAATCCTCTACTGGGAAACTATGGCCTGCTCTTCTTCGAACGTAGGCCGAAACAACATTAATGGGAGGGAAATTATTAATTTTAATTTGCACCGCAGTGGCGTCCATTCCTTGTAAATTAGGAAGGGGAACCCTGTGGTGCACGATCTCATTTTTACAATAAATGGCCGTGCCGCCTCGCGTTACGGTATGGGGAAATTCAATTCTATCGTCCTTAGTGAGACGATAGTTTGCGATCTGGGGGTCGATACCCGGCTCAAGCCAGGTTTCCTGGACCAGAAACATGTCAAGGTTTTGCTCCGAAACAAAATCGCGTACCTCATGGATTTTGTTACGCAAGGAACTTGCATTCCAAAATCCAATCTTCAAAGAAGTACTCACGTGGGCGGGGAAAGTTAAGCCTGGAGGGAGCGAAGCCTGCAATAGGCTTCGAAAATTACGTAAGTTTTATCTACGTCCGCAGATGCCGAGCGGAGCGTAGAAAGGGAGTTTTTAAACGCCCTGCAAAAAGTTTGCTTGTCGATAGAGGGTTCTTCCTCTATCACTTTAAGCAAATCCTTTAAGAGGCCGGCATTTATGCTGGCATCTTTGCTAGGGGCCGGTCTAATTCCCGAAGTTGAGGTTGAAGGGGGGCTAACATGCTCCTTGGGAATTTTGTTCTGGACTACTTTAGAGTAGTCCAGATTGGGCGAGACTTTTCTCGCCTTGGAAATGTCAGGACGAGGTGCCTGCGCAGGTTGTTTATTATTTACATTTTTTTAATTAAAATTATTACTTGGCTTAGGGCCGTTTTTATTTTGATTTTTTCTTTTACTATTATTTGGGTGCTTAGGGCACCGACTCCAATTGGCCGCATGAGCGCCCGAGCAGTTCACGCACTTCATGGGCGCCTCGAATTCTAAGGTGCAATCTTTGGCCGCGTGGGGTCCTGCACACTTAACACAGCGGGGAGGGAGGTGGCACACCTCTGAGGAGTGAAACCACCCCTGACATCTCCAGCACTGGTTCACTTTGTTCCCGCGATCGAAGGGTTTAACTTCGATGCGGGTACCGAACAACTCCGTGAAGTCGTATATTTTTGGCGCATCCACGCCGTTTTCGATTTGAAGATAGAACAAAGGCATAGGTGCCTTTGTCCTATAGTTCTTCATCTGCGAGATTTTTAAGACCTTGAAGCCTTCCGCTTCAATTTCTGTTTTGATATCCTCCGGCTCCGTGTTGGAGGGGAGGCCACGAATTACGACTTTAACGGGTCGGTCCTGCTTCAACATGAAGCTTTTAAACTCGACCCCGGAAGATTCCAGCCATTTGCTGAGGGCCCTGTAGTCAACATCGTCGGCCACAGTGACCTTGAGGAACCTTCCTGACATTTGGGATTGGAAGGAGGGGGCGATCAGCTTGGCTAACGCCACCAACTGCCTCCAATCACCCTTGGGCGAGACGAAGAACGGCGGGATGCGCGGCTTTTTCGTCGCGACAGGCACCTCTTCCTGACTTTTCGGTTCATCATTTACTGTATCCATTCCCTCTTCGCCCTGTTCTTCCAAAGTAGCGCTGTCCAAAATAGGCGCGGAAGAAGGGGTTGGCGAGGGAGGGGGGGTCGAGCGAGGAGAGCGAACTTTTCGAACAAGTTGCTTGGGGGAGCGAAGCCGTCAGCATCGACGCTCCGTTTCGCCTTTCTACCCTTGGAACGGGGTGAGGCGGGGGAGGAGGGAGGAGCCGCTGCCGGCTTTTTCTCCTCTTGCTTCTTCGGCGAAACGATAGTCTTATTCTTCTCGCGAAGAATTATTCTATCGAGTTCCTTTTCAGAGGCAGGGATCTTAAATAATGGGACGTCAAGCTTGGCCAGATGAGAGGAAACGATCTCACCTGATTTGGCGACTTCCATGTGGATGTTTTGAAGATCCGGGTCGTTAGGCTTGGCTGTTGTGAGCTTCCTAGCCCACGCAGCGTAAACGTTCCGAGCGATGATAGTTTCTCGGAACAGATCAGAGTTTTCTAGTATAAAGGCATCTTCGAAGGTCAGACGTGAGGGCGAACTTGCCCCCGCGCCTGCGGTCGCAGTTCCAGTGTCGCTAGAAGTCATTGTCCTATCGGACCAGCTAGCAGTAGACGTCATCCTCTGATGGCGTCCGGAACAAGAATCCCCTGACATTTGTACATTTTTTTTATTTGAGCTGCAAAAAGCTTGTCTGTTGAGTCACAAAACATCCACTTAGCATTGGACCCGCCCTTTTTATGGTGAGTGGTCTACTATAACCTTAGCCATTGGAATTTTTTAAAAAAAACCTTATTTGCTATTATTTGGACTAGTGTTCATTTACCATTTAAGCTGCATATTTTCTATTTGTAATTGTTCGAATTACACACTTCTTATTTGGAACTACTTGAATTGTAGAATTTGTAGTCATTTTAACCATGCAGTGTTTATTGTAACAATTTAAATATATTGTGTGTTTATCTGCATAAAAAGTGTCCATTTGCAATTATTTGATTAACACATAATTGTTAACTATTAACTAACTGTGTTACTATTTAAGCTACGTATTTTAAAGTTTCCAATTGTTTGAATTACATACAGTCCATTTGAAGCTTATTTTCATGTACCTATACTACTAAAGAATTATTTGAAATTTTCTTAATTCAAATAAAATGTGGCAATTATAGAATTAATTAATGACAATTCAAATATATACATTTATATTAATTCAAATTATTAAATATTCAATTATTTGAGTTAATTAAGATCAAAATAAAAAGCAAGAACTCTAGCATATCTCTTATCTATCTATATAAAAATGTTGTGTTGGTTTGTGTATGCGCGCATAACTCAAAAAGTTCTGCATGGATTAATCTGAAATATTGACACATCGTTGCATTTGTCTCTAATCAGGATTATATGTACTTTTTATTTCGAAATTCTCTCTAAATTTTTATAAATTTAATTTTTAAGGGATTTTTTGGTGTTATGACGTCACGATTCGCTCTGAATGCGAAAATTTAAACTTTACACTTAGATTTTTCCAAATTATTGTATAACTCTTCTATGGTTGTTTATGCGTTGTCATATTTATCTATTTATTGTCCTTTGATACGTAATTGGGATTATTTTTCGAATAAATCTTTTTTTAAAAATTCTTTCAAGAACTCAAATTTTGTTTTGTAAGTTTGGCAACAGTCAGATAGCATTATCGCGGGATATTTACGACTTTGATTAAATTCTACATCGTGTTTCTTCTGTAATTTTAAGCTAAATTTATTTCTCTTTATTAAGCGAAAATGAAACTAACATAGTTGACTTCTTTTCTACCAAATAGTTTCCGTCAACCATTTACCAGAAATAAAGAGACGTAGCCAAATGCGATATAACATTCAATGCTTGGAAACAATATTTTTTTTCCCACTTGGAGATATTTTAATTTGACGAAATGAATCGACGGAGTTTTTAATAAGAATGTTTTCTTCTTTTTTAGACAACTTTTTAAACCATTTGATTCTTACGCATTATCGCCAACTTTAATGATAACTCGCAAAGTTGGCCATTCCATTTTCGCAGATGTTGTACGCGCGGAATTGGCAATCGTGCGTTTTATACAATATCGCTAATAGGTTGTGATAATACGTAAGTTCCTTTCATTTGATGTTAGTATTGAAATACAAATGTTAAAACTAAGACTTTCTGATTTTGAGTCATCAGAATATTGCACCTTCCTTTGTTTTTCATTGCTTTATAAGATTATAACCTTCTTAAATAGATTCCATTAGTTATTTGTTAAAATAAATACTTGAAGTTATTATGGTCTGCTTTCGTCAGGGACGTAGAGCTACCACTGTATCAATGATGCAGGAGCCCCAACGAATGTTATTACAATTCTACTTACATGGTGCTCATATCTGAAAAAGGGCCACAAAGGAATTCGGATACAAGGCCCACGCAGACCTGTTTTGTAATTTCATGTTTTTGTTTAAACCTTCACTTTAACTGCAGTCAATCGGCTTGAGTACATAAAATTGTATTGCAGAAACTCGAACTTTGGTCATCATACTGGCCAAGCAAACGCAGTGCGAAGGATAAATGCTGATCAAATTGGAGTAATCATCAGTGAATGAGCAAAACAGACAGAGGGCTCAAATACATGTTGAGGAACCAGGTTGTCATAAGATTGTAATTATTTTTTCAAATTTTACTTTAGCGTTGATAAAGATAGTACAGCTCTTTTTATGTCAATTACTGTTCGTATTGTATATCATTTTTCAATTTATTTTTAAGCACAGAATATTTACTTTGGATAATTTTTATATATAAAATACTAAATTTAATTCTGTACACTATGTATTTGTTTAGCGAGTAGTATACCGATTAAAATCTTCCACCTACCGTAAAATCCGGCTTATAACGCGCACTTTGAACACAAAAAATAAGATCGATATTTACAGGTGTGAGTTATACGCTGGGTATAAAAATGAGGGCTTTAAAAATTAAATGAGCATAAAAAAGTTAAACTTCTAAATACTATTTATTTAAAAGACATGTCATTCTTATTGAACTTAAAAGGTGGTAGTTCTAAAAGTATACTATTTTTGCAATTGCTTTGTTAAACACCTTGAATAAATCGCTACTAAACATAACAGCATTGCATTTGTACATTTCAGGTTTCTTCGTAAAAAAGGGGTGCACGTTATATAGCAAATATACCTAAAATTTAAAAATTGCAACTAAAAAATTATGGGTGTGCGTTATATGCCGGACTTTACGGTATATTTTATCTTTCTCCAATGAATCTAAATTAAATTAATATAATTTTTTATGGTACTTATATTTTTTCTTTAGTCGGCCATTTACCTAAAATCAAAAGACATCGCCAAATACTGCAATATGCATTCAATAAGGGAAGAACATTCTATGCCTGTTTGTGCACAATAATACTTTTTTGCACTTGGTAGTGAATTTTTCCACGAAATAGTTATTGTAGTTTTTAATAGTTGGGGCAATAACATTAGACTCACGAAATATCTATTTTGTGTAATTTCAAAATTTTGTTTTGTGTTACTGTGAAATATAAAAGGAAAAATTAAGATTTTCTGATGTATATTTTGATATTTATGTATTATCGCAACCATATTGGCAACATTAGCACTTAAATGCCAATTTACCGTGTATGATGCAAACAAAATCTGGGTTGATATGGTTGCAACAGTACCCAAGAACCTTTGTTTGCAACTTTTTTTGGTGATTTTATCAAAATGATAATTTGTTGTTAATAATTGGGTTTTGATAGCTTTTTATCATTTAAGTTTGTTATAGCTAGCTAGCTGTACCCAATCATGTTTTCCTGTGGCTGTCTGGTTAAAAAGAAAGAAAAGAGAAAGCACACATTTCTAATATGTTTAACTGCTTGCACTTGAGGTATGATTTTTTTTATAAAAAAATGTGGAAATATACATTAACAAAACTTTTCTAAACAGATTTATTTCATTTGTAATTGGTTAACAGAATACTCCCAAGTTATTATGCTTCATGAAAAGCAACAATCAACAAACTGAAGTGTTTTGCCTACAATTTTCCAAAAAGTGGTTGAGGTTACCAAAAATCGTTAACCTCAGGAATTATGTTTTTTTGTTTCAGTAACTAAAAGCTTTTAGTAAAGAATAATTCGTATTCCATAATATGTTGTTCATCTTTTTTTAAACTGAATCTTCCTTATATCTTTGTGGTGCATATGACTAATTATTAATTCTTTTAAAAAAATTCAAATGAACAGCCACTTTAGATCCTTAATACATATTCAAAAATCAAAGAGAGAGAGAGTTTGTATTTTCTTTCAAGCAACAATGAAATATAAACTCAATTTAAGCTGATTTTTTTTTATTAATATCAACTTTAAAACATCCCAAAGACAATAAGCGACCGACTTAGTTAAGTGAAGAAGATGACACCTTAACTGGCCCACAACTCTCCAATTTCCATACCACTTGGAGCTGTCAAATTCATTCTCATATGATACCTAGAAATCAATTTAATTACATGATTTAATTATACTTTTACTAAATGCAATTTTGTTGAATATTTAAAGTACTTCCATCTTTATTCTAAATGATGTAATTAGGCAAAAATTTTCAGAGAAGTAATTTTTGGAAAAAAATTTAATCCCCGAAAAACATTCAAATACTGCTAAATTTTAAGATTTTTTTATTTTTAGATAAAATTAAATTGAAGTGAAAAAGTAAGTGAATGTAAAATTTCAGTTTAATATCCAAACATAATTGTACCATTTAAAATTTTTTAGAATATATCTTGTTCAATACCATCATATTGACGCATCAACAAAAAATATATAATTGTATTAATGAGTAAGAAACACAAAATTGCATTGAAAACAACAAGGTTGTTCAATCTTATTTTATTAATTTATTTTTTAAAACTACTATTCTTCATGGAAGATGCCATTGAGAGGGTGGAGTCCATCTAAGCAAAGGCACTTATGAGCTAAAAATGTGTGTGCGACTTTGAACCCAAGAGAAATGTAATGGAGTGGGACGATGTTTCGTTACCAGATTTAGGCTAAACAAGGGTAAGCAAATTTTTAGAGTTTAAGGTGAAGTGGTACAAAAAAATAAGTCCTTCTGTAAAGTAGAGGTATACTTCTTTCCAGAAACCACTGGCATACAAAATAAGCCAAATAATTTAAAAGAAATGAAGTGTTAGTACATGGAGAAAGTTTTCCCTATCGGTTACTATGGACTACATTCAATTCAGGTCTCTAAAGTTCTTTGAATAAAAGATATAATCCATGTTCATAAATTCTAAAAACTTGGTTGTCTCAAAGATAAAACATCTAGAAAAATATTAAAATAAATCAGGAACAAAAATAACATTTGATAAATTTGTAAAGAATTGTTAAACATGTTTAAAAGATTCTTGGCATTTAAAATTGCCTCACTCCCTTTTACATAGTTAATATATTATGTAGTAGTATTGGTTACTTCATTCCAAATATATGTAGTTTCAGAGTTTACACTCTCATCAGAAGTGAATCGTTTGAAGCTTGTACCTTCTATCCAAAGAATTTCATCAGAATTTTTTTCATTCTTTAGTAAGAATTGTATTGTCAGGCTGATCACAATACAAGTTGCTTCAAGAAAAATAATTTTTTTATACAAATTCTTGATTGTAAACATAATAATATTTCAGAAAAGTATGAAGAATTTTATATACCAAACAATTTGATCACAACACCTTTCTTCAACACCTGTTATGAACATATCACAGTCAGTTCTAGCTAAAATTCTTAGACATTGATTTTGGATGCTACATGCAACAGAATGCTTGCGTGACAGTGCTAAACAGCACGTTTAATGCCAACAGGATACTGTTTAACATCATTTAAATTTGTACTAGATAAAATTTATGTGGCATTGCATTCCTTCCAAAAAATTTGATTTTTAATAAATCCGAAAGAAATTAACAATTTTCAGAGATTTGTTTAGACTGAATTTCATTTTCTTGTTCAGTATTTTTTTTAAAAATGTGTATCATTTAACTACTAATGATGTACATTCATATTCTTCAGATGATTGAAACTTCACAGATTCTCAGTCGATTTATAGTGCAATATAATGTGAGTCATTATGAATTCTTAAAAAAATCTGTATTTAAAGCAAACTTTTCTTATTGAAGAATAATTTAATTAAACTGTTACAATGCTATTTGATCATAAAGATTGTATTCAATATATTAATGAGAAATAATCATAAATATAGAATACATAATTTAACTAGATAGCAAAAATAAATTTACAGCAATTGTTTCCATTCCATTTCCCCCAAACACTCGAACATGAATTAAATAAAAGTCAAAAGTATTTATACAATTCGGATTTCATCCATCAGTTACTCTGGTGATGTGGACTGCTTTTGTTCCCAAAGGATGGTCTGCAATATAATTAAGGATATCACCATGTACTGATCAACACTTGCTACAAGAAAAGTAAAACCAAAAACAATATAATTTTAGACTTGAAACCTAATAAATACAAATTTCAGGATAACTGAAATAGTAACTATGCATTTACAAGTGAGATGAATATTTTATTTCTCAAACATACCTAGCACATACAGAACAATCCCAAACAACCCACACTTACAAAGATACTTGTAATGACTGGAGATACGATAGAGCACACATATCCATCCACAGAAATTACAGTAAAATACCACAGGATAAAAACATTCAACAGTGCCTAAGCACATGACATCTCGCTCTCAAAACCACAGGTTACACAGAAAGAGAAAAAAACAAATCTATTCAATTAGAAACAATACTTCTCAAGAATTATTTTCTATGAACATGCACAACCACAACAAATAAAATACATGAAAGAATAAGACAAATACATTTTTTATACATTGGTTTTATACACTTTTTGAAGATATTTCCATCCACTTGAATGTTTTTATAACAGGATGTAAGCAAACTAACTTTTTTTACTCGAGTTTTATGAGATGGCACAGATCTGTCCAACAAAATAGCTCCTTGAAGAAATTGTTGCAGAGAAAGTTAAGTATAATTGAATACAGTCTGAACCCTAAACAACTCAGTTTATTCAAAAACTAAGGACAAGATACAAACATATTCAAGGGGAAAAAAAATAATTAAGAACATGCATTTGAAAATACAATTAGATACATTTAAAAATACTGCCAAATGATCAAAAACCCACAAGTGAAAAAAGTGCATGATAATATGAAAAATGTATTAATAATAAAAAGGGTTGCTAACAAAATTGTACTATTTAAACAAATTGATATCCAGAACTCACTCTTGAAAATTTAAAGCTCAAATTTGAATTTCAAAATATATGTCAATTCTCTTTCACACAAAAGAGAACTTAGATTTAAAAAAAGGCATATGATTATCATTCATTGTTTAGGAATACAATTCTTCAATAATGAATAACTTTTTGTATAGATTGATTTATAAATTTAACATTAGCTACAGCCTAATAAACAAAAATATACAAGTGTGTTATTTGCTTTTATAAATATTTCTTGAATTCCTATTAGATCTCTGACAAATGGATAGAGCAAAAAATAAGAGTTAGTCCTGTGTAATACTCATACACATACTAATAGCTAAATAAGAAGTATTAATAGCCACTCAATTTATGATTCACATAATTTTTTTTAAAATTTCTTTAAAATTATATTATATGAAAAAAATCCTAAGGATACAAAGAGAACAAATATTCATATTAAGAATACCGAAAAAGAAAATATCAAGATAATAAAAATTATTTTATATATAAAGAGATTTAAAATTTAACTTTCTTTCTGTAATTCTAAATAAAATATCAAAGCAATGTAGTAATTATTTTTTTTACTAGATCCATATTTTGAAGGGTAAAAAAAAAAATTAATAAATCATTTTAAATCAATGTAATACATAAAACAAACATGCTATGTTTTTTTTTAAATGTTTAGTTTATGCCTGATTTTACAACAAACCACTAAACAAGAAATTTGTTTCAAATACTGTTAATAACTTAAGTCAACTGAAAAAAACAATGATCATTTCAGATAAATCATATAAACACAACCTTTTACTTAAACTAAGTATTCTGTATATAAAAACAGAACCCTCGCATAGATTATACAACCATTTATGTAAAAAAAAAAATCTTGTATTACATTTTAAATTAAATTTATATCAATATTTTAAGACTGCAACAACCATTTTTCTACAACAATAACAAAGTTTTTGAGAAATACTAAAAAATGATATTTCATTGCATTTAAAGAAATGCGTTGTTTTTCCTTATATGAAAAGTAAATTAATATGATTTGAAATACAAACAATAAAGTTATATCATATAATCAGGTTCCATATAAGTTGAACATTTTACAATTATCTGTTAATTAATACAATTTCACAGAATGAAAAGTTTCAGTTTTTAAAAACATATGAAGAATCCATATGAAGAAATAACCACAAAATATAGTTTCATTAAAGTGAATAAAGCGTAAGTAAACTTTTGGGAGCATATGTACTCAAAATTTAACCCATATAACAAAATTTAGAATTCACGAGACACAAAAGTATAAATTTAAAAAATAATAAAATTATTTCATACTAGAAATATTTTAAAGAAAAGAGAGGGACAATAAGGGAACAGGAAAGAAAAAAAAAGTTCCCCCATTCTGTTGTACACTTCCACTGCTCAATGCTGTAGTAACAGAAAAGACAGGGGTCGACTAGGATGCAGCAAAGTCATTTTTTTGTTGTTTTATTTGAAATATGGTTGCACTGATGCAATTCTCAACTGCTCTGAAGATGCAGCAGCTCCTCTGTCAGGCACGCTCCCGTGGCGCACCCGCGTTGCTGGTGGTGATGAGGGTAGAGCCCTGTTGTTGGATGAGAGTGGCGAGACAATGACAATAACAAGCATGCCCGCTCATCCACACGGAGAGAGAGAAGTGGCTCTGGTGAGATGACCACTACTCGGGTACTGATGAAACAAGAGGCCTCACACAGGAGGCATTATGGAAGTCACACCCAGGGAGTCCAGCCTTCATACAGAGCAGCGAGGTTCTCCAGGAGGGTAGCCTCTTTGATGACAAAATCAACCTGCAAGGATTAAAAATTTTTAAAAAACTAATTTAGTTTAAGAATTAGATTTCAGTAGACAGAAATTGTTATTGTACTCAATTTGAGTGCCATTAATGGAAGTTACTATAAATTACACCAAAATTGGTCCTAAAATCTTCAGGGAATATGGTAACTAATAGAACCAATTTTATTCTTAACAATTGTAAGTGGATAAAAAATTTTTAAGTATACATAATACAAATTAAATTAAGAAATTTTAGGATTTTTAGCTATAATCAGATAACATCTTAGCCTTTACCTCACTCTCTATACCTAAAGAAAATCTTTCAGATTTGAGGTTTTAAAATTACGAGTCTCATGTTAAGCTACTATAATATATTATAAATATATTTGCATTTTATTAATTTAACAAAGTCAAATCAAAATCCATACACATAAAGTCTATTTTTAAGCTATTACCACATGAAAATCTAGTTTGGTATGTACCTCATTTGCCAAAATGCCCACATAATCCTTCTAGGCTGTATCATGAGGTTTAGAGGGATTTAACGTGCAGTAACTTCCAATATTTTGTAAGGCAACTTTAGGTGGAATGAAAAATTTAAAAGACCCCCTTTTTTTTAAAAAATCAAACATTGTTCTCGTTATTAAAATAAATATAAAAAATGCAAAACAATCGTCTGAATTTGCAACTATACTTCATTGCAAATGTAAAACAGATATAAAAATTAAATACATATGTTGCAACACCATTGATTTATCTGCAAACTGGTCTCTGATCGCCCATGTGACATCATAATTATGATGTAGTGATTTAAAGTGATGTCATGTGTGTCGGTCAAAGTTTAGTTTGTGATTACATCACTAAATGATGTCAGATGTAGAATTAGAGTTCATATGCATGTCTCTCTTTAAACTGTGCATTGTGTATCTCTGTACTGTGCTTCAATTAAGTTTTTATTCCAATAAATGCCGCACAACTTTTTGCAGAGCCCAAGTTCATAATATTCGGCGTCAGTGTGTCAGGACATATTAATGGAAATAAATTTAGATATGGATCTTAAAGCACAAAGGCCGGAGAGACTGCATTTACCTTAAGCACACATAAGAAAGTGAGTTTAAGAATGATGTAGTAGATTTAGAGAAGATTTTGTTGCTACAAGTGCAATTGAAAGGTAAATATTTGCGATTAGAAGCTGCCCAAGAAGCAGTATCAGGAGCTTTGCTACAGTCAGAAGGTAATGGAAAAGAATTTGAGACCAATTTCACTGATGCAAAAGGCTAACAGGAAAGATATTTAGAATACAGCTCTCTCATTGATAAAAAGTTGAAAGAGACTCTTATTTCAGAAGTGCCAGGCACACCAAGAAAGTTCAAGCCACCAAAAATCCAACTGAAAAAATTCGAAGGAGTTCCGCAAAATTCACAATGCCCAGATGAAGACAAGATGCAGTATCTTGTGGCTTCAGTCAAACCCGGTTTTCTGGCTACTACAGCTAATTATCCTAAAGCAGTGGCCCAATTAAAAGAGTGGTTTGGAAGAGAAGATATACTTGTCCGAATTTATGTTCAGGATCTTCTGACAACAGTTATGAAAAATGCTGTGTCCGGTAGAGCCAAAACAGATCTTTCAAGACTCAATGACGAGTTGGCGGGAAAGCATAGGATAAATGCAGGAAAAGTTCAGCAATTTCCTAGCCCCCCTGGTTGAGAGCTGCTTATTCGAAGAAGTACTTATGATGTGGGAACGCAACAGAAATCACCATGAGCTATCCAACACCGAAAAGAACACCCACTCTTTGGAGAACTTCATGACTTTTCTCCATCAAGAAGTGCAATATGAAGAGATGGTTGTGTTATCAAGAACTGGATTTGCAGTAAATCAAGTTACCCGTAAAAAGGAATATGTTCATGCCCCTCAAAACAAGATTAATGGAGATCAGGTGAATATGGCAGCCCTGGTAAACTTAAAATCCACAGGCAATAAAGTTGTTTGTATTTTTTTGTGATAAACCCCATCCCAGAGCTGCATAAATGTTTTTCAGCAAAAAAAAGTTTTTAGATGAAAGGTTAAAAACATTGTCTAAAAAGAAAGCTCGTTTATTCATGTTTAGCTAAATCAAATCGTAACAGTAAGCAGTGTGACTTAAAATCTAGACTGATGTGTAATTTCTGCTCTTTATCTTATTAGGTTTAATAAGAAACCTGTAAGTGTTAAAAATTCTCCTTCCACTATTACCCTTTCTAACCAATGCAGCAGAAATCGAATGATTTATTTGCAAATGCTCTGTATAAAGCATGAGGTCAAGGTTGAGAAAAGTTCAAAGATTCTTTTAGATTCAGCTAGACATTGTTTTCATATGAGTGAAAGATTAATAGCGCAATTGGAATTAATACTGCATAGATATGAAAACATAATCCATTCCCTGTTTGGAGGAAAGCAAACGAAGCCTTTTAAACAGCATGGAGTTCTTCTACTGAGCCATCAGCTTTGAATAGAGATTACTTTTGTTGTTTTGAAATTCTCTCAGAGGAAAAGATATGCAACAGTGTCAGGCTAATACATAAAGGGAGAGTGTAACAATCAAAACTTTAATAAGAACCACTCCTCTATATAGTCAATAATTCAGATTTTATTTTAATTGAGACATTTTTATAAAAATTCGTTTGAGAGTCACTTAATGTTAACACTTAAATGTTAAAAAGTTTAGCAAAACCATTTGAAGCATTTTAATTCTCAATTATAGCCATCTCTTGATATATTAGTGAATCAAGAATTTATAAAACTATAAATTAGACTATAGCAACTTGAGGATACATGCTACAATCATATATTTCCTCATTTGTTTTTTATTGACACACTCTAAAGCAATCCAAGAGCTACTGGTGATGCACCTTGTAATTTTGAACCTTGGTCTAGTGATGAAGGTGACACCTGAGTTGGCACCCAATACTACAATATGGGGACTTATAGCTACAATGGATTTAACCTGCATCAGCCCTTCTACACCATAAATCTTCAGTGTGACACCAAAACTTGAATTCACAACTCTCCAGCCTTGAGTTTGTGACCATGACCACTCAGCTACGGTGGCCAAATATTTCCTGAATTGAAAGGTAACTTCATAAAATTTTGGATGTAAGTGTTACAAGAGTTGTAGAAAATTAAAAATTAAGAAATCAATTTTTTAAACTTTAACTTTGAGTAGAATTTCTCAAAATTTGAAATTTAGATTAATATCACAATGAAAATTTTGTTAAGCAAAAAAGACAGCATTTTTTTTAAAGTAGAAATTATGTTATCTGAATGAATGAATGACAAAAATTATTCAATGTTGCCATTATTTAATCACTTCAAAGGATCTGTAGGAGTAGGAAATATTCAAGTTATTTTTACCTGTTCTGCAATGCTGGCTTTTTTACTGGGATCAGGATCTTTTCCATCTAGTTTCATTTTTATACGTTTCCAAACATTAGTAGCATATGTGTTGCGCTCTTGAACAGCTGGTATAAAAAAAATTTAGGAAATATAGATTTGATTTGTCATATATTACATACATATATATCTATAAAGCATAAGCAATTAGTAAATAATTTTTTTTTTTTAAAAAAACTTTCTTTACCTTTACCAGTACGAGGATCTCTTGTGATAACAGATTTTTTAGGAGTTCCACCACGAGGTGTTTTGGGACGAATCGCGGGAGAAAGTGCAAGAGAATGTTCATACATGGGAGATAATCTGTTCTTCTTGATGGAAAGTCCTAAAAATAAAAATTTAAATAATCAACAAAACAAACTTTATTTTACTTTAATTTTAACTTATTTTACCAGTTTGAGTCTAAATTAAGTGAAGAACTGAGTGTTTGTTAATCACTTTGTAACAACACAAAGGTTTTGAATCTCATAATTCTGAATTACAGTCACAAGACAAAAAATACACCCCCGCCTATATACTCCATTTTGTCTTCCACACTTCACAAATGTAATGATATTGAGCCCAACATATTTAATTTAAATCAGCTGACCATATGATGGGTTTTAAGAGGGAATGGGTACATGCTGCTTGAATAAAAGATTTGTGTTTAGTAATCTCAAATCTATGATCACTTTACTTTGTAACACAAAGAGTTAGTAACACTTTCTCTCCAACTACACCAATAGCTTTGATAAAAAATGAAATCACAGTTCACATGTTACGAAACTTATAAATTAGTAGACACAGCTATTATGATTTCATGACCAGCATCAAATTATAAAACATTTCCCTCTAATTTATTAATTCATTATGGTTCTTCTTGATGAAAAGTTCTAAAAATAAAAATTTAAATAATCAACAAACTTTATTTTACTTTAGATTTAAACAATGTTGTTTAATATGAATAGCACATTACTTGAGCTTTCTGCTTCTGTCAAGCCTTGCTTTCTATTTCCCAATGGTCCTGCTAATTCGAGAAGCTGGTTGTAGATCTCGAGAGCACTGATACTGAGAACAGGAATCTCAGCTTCAACAGCCATTACACTGTTGACATCCATGTTTTGAGCTTCTGCAAGCAATTTGCTCACAATTGCAGAAATGCGCTCGGAAAATTCCTTGTACATTGACATGTAGCGGTGAATATGGCCATCAATTTTAAAGTCTGCACCAAGTTCTTGCTCTTCATACTAGAAAAAGATACATGCATGTTTTTTAAAGTCTTAAAAAACACAAACAAAAAGGTAACTTTTTTTGTTGTAAAAATACAAAATAATTGCATATGATTATATTATGAGTAATTCTTTTGTAAGTAAACATTACAAAAACAAGAATTTAATCTGGGTAAATTATAAATTTAATAAATCTCAATACAAATTTCCAATTTCTCTAATGTAGTACAATTACAGTTCTTTATTGATGAATTTAATATTTTAAAACATTTTACTCATATTGAATGCTAAAATGTATTCCATAAGTTCTGCTTTATAAAATGATTTTTAAAACTCAAGATACAGATATTTTCTATAATTTTAACCAACTATTAATTTGAGGTAAACAGTATAATTACTAATAAACTTTATAAATCAATGAATCATTTTTAAAATGAAAATGTGTAATTAAGACAATACATTGCACAAATGTCATATAGGACATTTAAACTGCATGTTATTACGGGATGAATTTTTTATTTTCTTATTTAAATACAAATGTATTTGTCTCAAATAATCCAGAAAATTACACAACAGTTCCTATTTAAAAGTAAAATAAATAAATAAATGTATGCATATCTAATGCATTTTTTTATCTGTTCCTTAAAAATATAACAGTAAATAATATAAATAAAATAATAAAAATTTCCACTGCAGATTAGAGTAAAGAAAATTTAGCATTCAATGTCAATTTTTTATAATTTAGTAAATGATAGTTATATGTAAGGATAAATAAATTAGATTTAAAATTAAATTCCCTCTATAGCACTTAACTTTTATTTTTCATTACATCTTCAAGTATTAAATTAATCACCCAATTATTTCTCCAAAACATATGGCCTAAACATTTCCGATCCCAGATCATTATATTTAAAAGCCCTATGTCGGCATTAACTTTCAAGAACATATCATAAAATATCTCAGAACATATCATAAAATATACTTCACACAGCTGGCTTAAGTGGTAAAACACTTAGATTTGGATTTGACATTCTTTTTCAGAACTTTTATAGATTTCATCAAATAAAGATCACATTTTAAAATTAAGTCCGATTCTGGCTCGAAACATGTCATATATCTATATATCTCTCTCTATATATAATAATTTAAAAACTATAGAAACAAATTATCAATACTCTAACACATAAATATTTACTTTGGCAAGATTCCTAAGTATGTGTCTAACTTCTGACATGAGCTTATGATGGACTGAAATTAAATCGTGAACATGTGCAACTTGATGATGTAACGAATCCTGCAAACAATAGGAAATTTTTTAGTATTATAAACATAAAAAGTAGAATTGATTATATGGAAATAACACAGAAACATTGTTTTAAACATTAAAATAAAACATACATAGATAATAATAGCTCCGAGTTTTTCCAAAAAGATTTAAAATTTTATAATAAATTTTCTCTTTTTGTCTGAGTGTATATATGAGCCCTTACAAGTCTCACAAGTGTTATGTCCTTCATCAAATGTATCGAGAAAAGATGTTGCAAGAATAAACACAAAAAGGATTTAATATAAAAAAGATTTTACACCTCAAAAATCCCCTTTTCAAATAGGGCAGGGGATTTTGTCATCAAATCCATCTCATAATTTATATATATATTTTAAGGGATACCAAAATTTTTTAATATATACAGTTGAAAAATTTTCTTTTGTTTTTAACTTATTTATCCAGACACTAAATTTGAATGAATGCACAATGAAAAAACAGATGCGAAAATAAACTCATTGATTTCTATCCAAATAAATAAAAATATTAATTTTACATTTTCTGTAAACAATATTCATTCTATGCACACGATTTTACCATTTTTTATATTAAATAAAAAAAATTAGTTTCACACATACGAAGTTTCATTTAATTACTTGTACACACTAGAAAAAAAAATTTAAACCCAAGAAAAACTTTCAGAGAATTTTAAATTTAAATCTTTGACTCTTCACTAAATTCAATATTTCTTACCCAGCATGTATTGGCTATGGTTTTTTGTTGCTCCAATTTCTCTCGACAAGAGCTCAGAGACTGAGATACTTTCATGATGACTGATGTTAGCCATTCTGTGGTAACTCCATCTTTATCTAATGGCTGCACAAGATCAAAAAGCAAATGTTATATACAGAAATTTAAAATTAAATAAACACTTTTAAAGATTTCTACTAATTACAAATTTCATAATACTATAAAATATTTCCTTTAATGTTATTTGTTTTTATTCTATTGAAAGTTCCAGCATAAAATCTTTAAAGTTTCCAAATGTTTTATTTTAGATTACTGTGTGATCTATTTTATTTGATTCTGGCACGACATTGGAGGGGGAGAAAAAAATAGATCAGATTCTATGAATTATGTACATAAAACTTTTACACTAATACAACTTAGACGTTTTAAAAGACAAAAATATTTAAAGGCCTACATTATATCTGGTTTGTTACTAAGCATAAAGTCTTGAAAAGCAATTTTTGTTGCTTTAAATGTCAAAATCTTCCATTACATATATAACTTTAAACAAATAGATACCTTATGTATTTATAATTATTTCTTGCAAATATAAAACAATTTTAACTCTGTATATTTCAAGTATCTTAAATGGTGCATCAAAAACACAATAATTACTTGTAATGATATGAGATGCTCTTCAATGTCACTTATCTGACTACGGCAGCTTTCAGTCAATTCACAAGTTTCTTTACACCTGTAAAATGTATTGATATTTAAATATAAAAATTTACACATTTTTACATTTCACAAGTAAAATATAGCAATAATAGAAGGAATTCCTCATTTTACAACACCCCCCTTCCCATTTAAAATCAGGGGGGAGGGCATTTACAGTATTTAAAAATTAGGATTCAAGCATTCCATCTCATACAATATTAAAACTTTAAATATTTTACGAAAATAAGAATGCTACTTAGTTATCACAACAGTAAAATCCAAATCCGAATGAAGGGCAGTTTCAATAATTTTACAGTCTCAAGGACTGCATAAAATACTTGATAATTTACAGCAAATATCTAATTGCTACAATGGTATAAATCTCAAATTAAACTGAAGGCAGGATGAAAAAACAAGTAGTAGGTGATATAAGGATAAAAAATATGGTATGGGTGTTCAGGAGATAGGAGAGTGTTCAATCTGAAGTAACATTATGGCTAATGGCAAAACACACTGCAATTTTGAACCATGGGATGGAATCTGAAGAACTGGCACCCCACTCTCCAAACATGCACACCACACCAATGAAATTACTTTGGACCTTACAAATTTAGTATGAACAGCAAATTCCATGCAGAGGGGTAAGGGCAGAGAAGATCATTCAAGTACCTTGAGGATCCAAAATTTTGTAATTTTAAAATTCCCAGGATATACCTGTTAATATATGTGTTTGGATATGGTTGTGTGTGCATTTCCCTGTATATGTTAAAGGAATATTGTCGGTTAAATATAATTTAACCTTTTCTAAATTCCTCCAATTGAGAAACTATAGGGTATAGTCATTAAGCTGCTTTCTGTTCAACATTATGATTAATTGAAAAACACAAGCACTCACGTTATCCAATGCCTAGCATTTGCAGACAATATTGTCATCTCTTCTACTGACCAAAATATTAATACTGCAAAGAATAATATGAACTCTGCAATGAAAATATTGGAGGAGTGGCGCAGAGAGAACCAAATGATTGTGAACCACTGTTGACAACAGGTTTTCTTGAAGGGGACATGCAGAGGAAAATGTGAAAAGCCTCCTCAAAAGATTGGCTGGGGATCATCTTCTGATGTTCTTAACACCACATACAAGTCCTGTCCTTGACTAGGGTGGAGAACTCTTGGACCCCGCATCTAAAAGCTGTGGTGATATAATACAGAGGATTCAAAATAAAGCCCTCAGACTTATTACACCTTTCACTCCCATTATTGCCCTAGACATACTGAGCCCTACTCAAATACTACTACTACTCAAGCAAAAATACTTGAGTGTCACTCCTGCACTCTGGCAACAATATATTCCCCCCTCCAAGACAACTCAAATCGCACCATTCTTTCTATTTGAGATCTGAGGACCTCTTAAATAAGTGCAATATAAATATGAATATTCCTCACTGGCTTCTTGGCCTTAGAGAGAGTTTTCCTCCTACCCTCAGCCTTATCAATAAATTTACCAGAAAAAAAGACTGATGCTCTTAATGTTGCCCTTTGTGGATATGCTCTTGAAACCATTATGACTTTATACCCAAAGGATATGTGGCTCCACGTTTATACTGATGGTTCTGCCCAGGATAACGGCTCAGCTGGGGCTGACTTCTATTGTGAAAACCTTTTTGAAAGCTCTTTGGCAGCAGGCTTAGGTGTTACAAACTTTGATGCAGAGATAGAGGCTGCAAGACAAGAAATATGCCATCTGACTAATTTATCTACTTCCAATAGATGAGCTTTCTTCCTTGTAGATTCCCAATCTGTGATCCTCACTCTGCTCCTTAGACAATAATGATTCAATAGAGGTGGAGGAGGTGAGAAAAAAATTCATGAACAGTGCTGACTGGATTATTATCTTTCAATGGGTTTTTAGTCATTGTGACAACCCAGGTAACAAAAAGGTGAACTCTCTGGCAAGCATGGCTGCAATCTCCAACAGCCTTTTGGTGGCTTGTCCATGCAGACAGTCCTTTTCAAATATCGCCAGATCCTTGGAAAAATACATTCACCAAATTCAATAGAATGATGCTAGGGGAAAGATCTAGGAGACCCTGCTACATAGTAGGCAGGTTTTATCAGCTCTTTTTAGAACACTAAAACCTACACCGAATTGGTGAAAGACACTCCAGATAATCGTTTATGTGGAGAGGCTATGAATTTTGTCCACCTGACAGTTTGTGCTTCCCTGGCCAACATAGGTTTTAACTTTTCTTCTGACAACTTTACTGCAAAGCCTGGTTTATTATAGGGTTGCTCACAGGGAAATGACCCATACAGCCTATTCCTCAGTGTAATGAGGGGAAAAAAAACATTGTAGGAACGGAATTTATACTGTTAGATCAGTAGTGGCACACCAAAGAGATAAAAATTGTTTAATGAAATGGAGATTTATGTTGACAGTGGACTAATAGTGAATATTCAGATATCTGGTTATCCACATTCTTCCCATGTTCAGACTAGCCATATGATTTGCTGTTCAATTCATCATTGGAAATTGTAATGAAAGCATGACTTCTGATATTTTGAGATTATAAAGGCAAATTTGGAAAAACTGGAAATATAGAATGGAAGATAACTTGCTTTCCTAGTAATAATCACTTTCTCTCCAACATGTTTTCACACACATCCCCATTACTTTTTATATTTCTAATTTTATTAACATTTTTAGGCAATTATTTGTTTATATTTCATTTTAAAATCTAGTACATTTACATCTGAAATCATCATGAAACTTCTACCTCTTGGAACTCAGGAACAGATCAATTGAATTTACATAATGGTATCAGTAAAATTTAAATTTTCAAAAGAAAAAATCATTAACATTACATTGTAATTAGTAACACAAATAACACATACTATGAATTTTTATATTATATTCATAGATCTAAATGTATAAGTAAATGTACCTATTTATCAATGCAAGAAAGATTCCGTCAGAGGAAAGGGCATCAGGTGTTTTAGTTCGCCGTGCCTCAAAATGCAGAATAGAAGAACACACACCAGCAAGCTTATTTGATACCTGATTGGAATTCTGAAACATCAAAAATTAATTAGGTGAACAAGGCATAAATTGTCATAAAATTACAAAAAGCATTAATAGCTTTTTCAAAGTAATTTTAGTTATATATTGATTTGTGTAATCTTTGAAATACACAAATTTTTAGCAAAAAGTATTTATCTTCCCAAGTCACAGTTAAATAAAGGAGAAAACCCTAAAGTTCTACCTTATTGTCTAAAAATTTACACATGCTATTTATTAACTTTCCAGGCCAGTTGACTCCTCTTAAATTCCTTTCCAAATTTTAATCAAACTTAATGAAAAATTAAAGTTATTCTTTTACTTATAACTAAGTTTGTACAAAATTCAACAAAATGAATTATTTATACTTTTCAGAACCTTTTCCCAATTTTCGTTGATTAATTTCAAATAATAAAGCAGATATATTATACATTTTGTATCATAAGTATTAATTATTTAAAAAATGCACATTTTAAGAAACAAAAATTAAAATACTAATGTGGATTTACTGAACATAAAAAAATTCAAATGAATTTCTACTTAATATTTATTTCACATACATATAAGATTATAATACAATATAAAAAAATTGGTTAAAATTTGAAAGCATTTATAACTAATATAGAACTACAATTATGCAATACAGTAGAACGTCGTTTATCCAAATTGATTGGGACTGGATAACCTTCGGAAACAAGATTGTTCAGATAACCGAATGCGATCCATGCAGTATATGAAACCGGACGCTATATGAATATTGAAAATCTTCACATACGGAAAATGTGCTTGAAGAAAAAGTAAAATCGGTGCAAAATGTCACAATTTCACTACTGTGGAAAATAATCACTTTTTTGCTGTACCATTGTATGCCTTTGTTTTTTCGCTGAAAGGTCTCCGATTCTCTTGAGCAGCAGTAATTGAGTAGAACAGCACTCTGATTGTTGTTTGTACCACTCCATAGTTGTCTTTAATGCAGAAAATGCACACATAAGCATTTGATGGAGCCTTGCTACTTTTGTTGTTGTTGCTGTCCTTGTTTTTATGCGCTCCATCATCGACAGGGTCAGATTTTTCTAGCACGGAAGTCACAATCTCGTCATCGTTTAGCATTTGAAATCCACAGACTTCTGCATCACAAGCCATCCAGATTTCTACATCTTCATTGCATTCTGAATGATTCGTCTTCAATCTGCAGTTCCAGGATCCCGTGGTGCGATTTAAAGTTCTTTAACCAACCAGTGCTAGCTTTGAAATTAACTGAACCATTTCATTTCTCATTAAGTTCCAGAGCTTTTTCCCACAACAGAGGGTCCAATATCAGATCCCCTTTGCTCTTTTTTTGTGAAAACCACAAGTCGAGTGCACAATCAAGAACAACATCGCTTGCTTCCCTCGTGGTTTTTCTTTGCTTCGAGCCATCTTCTGAGTCAAGTTCTGAAGCAAAACTTAAAATGGTTTCTCAGCTTTTTTGTCAGAAATTGTTGACTTTCCAACATTATAAAACTGTGCTAGAGAAGCTCCATTTTATCCCTTCACGAGACGGTTCAATATTTCAAGTTTTGTCTCTATATTCAAGACGTTGCGCTTCTATTTTAAATTCCAAGCCATAGCAGTTCACAACTCAACAAAAGAGCATGTATACACCCCCTCATTTGGAAACAAACTGACCTAATATTCTGCGTAGATGTCTACCAAATCACACAACTGAAATTCCCCAAATATCCCGGACCTTGGGTTTTCCCACGAAACAACAGTTGAGCATTCACTGTTCAAAAACATATTCATATACAGTACATGTAGTCCAGATATTTGTGACGCTTTGGATAAATGACTTTCTACTGTACATATTATAAATTGATCTTGCAATGCTGAAAGGCAACATGAGAAAGACATACATTGTGAGATAATTCAATAATATTAAGAGTTTCATTTAAATTCCATGTACAGATGTATTCCATGTTTTACTTCACAGTAGTTTATACAATACATGATTCTGCTTACAAACTTTTACAGCTCCTATAATTCTAAGATATGAAATACATGGGAATCTATATTAAAGACCAACATTTCTTTCATCCTTACCAGTTTATATATTTTTCCAAATAGAAAATGAAAAAGAATTGTAAAACTATAATTAATAAAACCTTACATTGATCAGAGCAGTTTTGATAGCAATGGCAGCTTCAAATTCTTCTTGGACAGTTGACAAGGATGGATTAGCTCCAGCTGCCCATTTCAATCTCTGTTCAATGCCAGATGTGAGGCCTAAATAGCGTTCTTGGGCTTGACTCACAACAATATCAAGTGCTGTTAAATTACTTCCAGCCTATTAAAAGGCATGTAAAAGAAAAGATTAATTTTAATGGAATTATATCACAATTTTATTTAAGAGAAGATATACAAATGCTCTAAATATTCCCCTTCACTTCAGTCGGTAATAAATTCACAAGTTTATACTAAAAAAATGTATTTCAGTTTTTTACAATTAGTTGCAGTGATTAATCCATAGCGTTGAACACACTATTTCCTAGATATACTAAATTATTCATTTCAAGTAAAAATAAAAACCTGAAATATTTATGAAGGACGATTAAAATAAGAATATTACCAACTATAAAAAATAAGGTTCATAATTTAACTATTTGCACAAGTTTAATAGGATAATCAAAACAATCCAATTTCAACTAACTGTAACAGATGAGAAAAATTTGTCAATCATTATCACTAGCATACTACTTAACACCCTGAAAAAAATACCATGGGACCCAACAACTCTGCTGCTTATTTTCATGAGTGTTTTTAATGGAGAGGAAAAGTTTTATTTAATCTGTATGCTATTTAACTTCAGAGAACAAACGCAATGTTTTCAACATATTGCAAGCTAAGAAAAATTATTTTACCGGAATATTTAAACATTCAAACTTTAACTTATAATTAAAAGTTCTAATTCAAGACCAAAAAAGTATATACATATAAGGTAACTTAGTAGATTAAAAAAAGAAAGCAGGTTTCTAAATTTTTCATGCTTCTTTAAAAAAAAACCCCAAACAATGCTTACGCAAATAAAGGTTATATCACAAGGGGAGGCTTTATCACTTTAAATAAATTTTAAAAGTTTTAAAATGTGAAATAAAAATACGAACTGTATTAAAAAACTGAACCCATTTTTCTATGCCAGAGAGCATAACATATAAAATTCTATCAATAACTACTTTGCAAAAGAGGTACATAGCTTACTTTGCGTAATTCAGCCATAATGGAGGTTCTTGATGAAATCGAGGCACTCTGTATCACCCCAATATTTCCCTGCATCAAAAGGTCCTCATTCAGCCACTGGAAGCTGGTAAGATGGGACTGAGCTCGTGATTGGCTTGCTTTTGCAATCTTGGAATGACGTTCCAGACGCCTACAAAAACAGAAATTATAACGACATTTCAACTAGATTCCTTATAACAAATATTTCCCATATTAAATTAAAAGATCTTTTTGCAAACATTGCTGCATAACAAGGAGCTATTAATGAATTTATTCAAATATACTACCAAAGGACAATACAAGAGCTATTAACTTTCATTAACTAAATTTTTCACACATTATCATGTGAGAACTAGTTAATTTGATGCATGCCAGTTCCTATAATTCTGAACAATTTTCAAAATTACTCCAACTATGAAATTTACAACTGTATTTCCCACCCCTTCCCCATCAGGTTTACTATAAAACACAAGAAATTCATTAAAAAAAAATTATGCTTCATATATATAATTTAAGAAATTATAAATGCAATCACAATCTTCATTGTTGTTAAATTTAAACTGATTTCCATTGCAATGAACAAATGCGAATTCATTGACATACAATTATTTTTTTATTATTTGAAAATAGTATAAATTTTGTTTGAATATATTAGTCTTTTAAAAGTATCACCTTTCAGTACAGTACATCTTTAAAAAATAATTTTGTGTCGCTGGATAGAAAAATAAATTTTAAGTAGATAATTGTGTATTGAGTATAAATATTTTTTGCATTGCATACCTAGCTAAATCATCTTTCCTCCATGCAGCATCAAAAGCACCTAGAAACGTACTTAATGTTGGCATTTGATTTCCTAAAAAGTTTTCTGAAACACATCTTTCACAAGCTTTTCGTAAAATATCTTCAGCAGGTGCTTTATTTTCCACTCCAACATCACGTAACTCCAGCTCTGCTGATAAATTATACCCTAAGTGGTTAACAAATGTACACAGAGCAAACCCAACTGCTTGAGAAGGCAAGCCAAGAACCTAAATTTAAAAAACTTTCTTAGAAAAGATTAAGCATGAAGCTGTTAAATTTATAGAACAGCTTTAACACCTTTTTGTCCATGAATTTGTTATTACTCAAAAAGTGTAATTTCAAAAAATACTTTTCTTTTAAAAATAAATTTTGAATTGGATTAATAACAAAGTTATTCATTTTTTTAATTTCTAAAATGAAAAATAATTTAATAAAGAGAACAAATGTTATTTTTATCCCCTTTTTTTTACTAAAAATTTAAAAAATACCTATATTGCACATGCTTTTACAGTATACTGTTAAAATTTAAGCTAAAAATTAATACAAATCTTTAATTCACTATACAATTAGTTAAGAGCCCAATATTGTAAATAAGGTTTAAAAAAAGTTTTCTTTTGTCAAAACCAACACACAATAAAAGCAGACACAATTCACAATACCTCCTTTAATTCCTATTTTTATTGGGTGATTATCTTTAAAACACAGTGTTCAAAAATCATGTAGCTTTTAAGAGTTTTCTAAATGCATTAATACTTTAAAAAAAATCTGATCAATCAGACATTATATGTTTATATGTAATATTTATATGTTTACGTATATTTTAGTGTATATTGCTTTTTACCCCCAGCTTCACTAGCCTTAGGCTCTAACAATTGACAATTTGAGATTTTTACATTTTCAAATTGTACAGATATATATATTTTAACCTTTCTAAAAAAAAAACTTACTTAAACTTGTAGGGTAATGAGAAGTCCTCAAAACCTATTTTTAAATAATCGTTGAAATTGGATCACACCAATTTGAATGGCGAAAAATGTAAACAAAGTACTTCAGTTTTGCTCAAAAGTTGAACATCTGATATAAACCAAAACATGTATCTTTTATTGTAAAATGAGCTTTTTATTTTTTTATTTCCTAGCTGATAAGAAGTCTCACTGTATACATTAAAATCAATTTATCTCAAAATGTAAATTTTGATGTTCGATGTACCTTTTGCGAGAAACTACAGTTCACAGGTATGTAAATTTTTTATGATATATTTATAATGATGGTAATATATACTGAAATGAGCTTTTTGTAAGAAACTCAAAAAAATTTTTTTTACAGATTTTTTATGCGAAAAATGAGTAAAATTTTACAATGTTTGATAAAATATTTTGTAAATTATTAAAAAATTCAAAAATTAGCTAAAAGGTCATTTCAGTTTAATGAGAAAGGTGTACTTTTAATTGTATGAAAAATTTCAAGCATGTACATATAACACATTTTGAGAAAAGGCACTTCAAAAACAGCCAATTTAACATTGTCAGTATAGAGAGACAGGTTTCCAACTACCAAAGATAAACAAAAAACAAAGATAGCTTAACACTAAAAGATTTTCCTTCAAGGAATGAACAAAATGTGAAAACCACCAGCTGTGTGAGCAAGATTTAAGGGGAGTGTGAAATGAAAGAGATGGTTTCATATATTTCTTAGAAAAGAGGCAGACTTGGCTTTGAAATTACCCTTGGAACAGCCTGTGATATGAGGCAATTTTGTTTATCCAAGCTACTTTCACCCTCCACCCCTGCAAACACCACACAAAACATTTCATTTCTCACCGGTTGGTTTTGAAATTTGGTAATGAGCACATGAATCACATCACAGTATGAGTAAAAATCAGTGAATTTGGTTTCTATTTTAGAAGAATTTGTTTATGAGCACAATGGCAAAGAGCTTATGGGGAAAGCAAACTTCTATTGCCCTTAAAATAAAGATGGAGCTCCTTAAGGCTTTTTATCAAAAAAAAAAAAAAAAAAAAAAAAAAAAGCAAAGATTTTGGTACTGCTAAATTTTGTATCAAATTTAATTACATTCTTGTGAATGGTTTTGTTTCATTAACTTTTATTACATACACATGCATAACTATGTAAATAAAATGCATTCCAATAAACTTAATTTTGTCGAATATATGTGAGATTTTTTTTTTACAACATTCTCTAACAGGAAAAAAATCTCAGTCCTCCTCAGTTTTGAGTTAAACAATTTTCACTGTACATATATATATTATACTGTTCGAATTTATTGGGACAAAAATGGTTTTTTTTGTTTGAGTTGGTATGTGATTACTAGTGATATCCTAAACCACATCAAAACCGTCATATCTGCCTTTAGGTAGTGTGACAGACTATAATTTATTCATTTTAATGTATTAGGAGCTCAAATGTGAGTTTTTCAGTGGGGCAGCTGGTAATTTCCATTTTGCATAAGACATGTTACTTTTACTTGTTCGAAGATGGATATTACTCCAAGGAACCATTCTAAAATAAATCACTCTCAATGAACATACTTCTATGACTGTGAGAAATATAACTATGGCACAATTGGTGTGATCAAATTAAGTGTTTTAAGAACATTTTTAAATTCTGGATCATTGTCTCCAAAAGGAAAAGAAAAATGTGGGGGCAAGTGGAAAATTACATCAAGAATTGATAAAATTTTAATAATAAGTAGCAAAATAAGAATATAACTTTGAAGGGATTTATTGGATAATGGTGTTGAAGTGAGTACCTCAACTGTACAGAAAAGGCTTCTGGAAGGTGGTGTTAAGGCAACATGAAAAAAAAAACTATTTCTAACTCAGAAATCTGTGCAAAAAGGTTTAGCATGGGCCAAAAATTACCGATTATGGACTGTTAACGACTGGAAGAAGGTGATTTTGAGTGATGAAACACTTTTTTATGCAGGGATATAAATCAAATATAGTTAGACAAAGCGAAGTTGAAACTTTGTTACCAGATCATATCCAACAGATTGTAAAACACCTTTCTTAACAGATGTTTGGGGTATTTTTCACAACAAATGGCCCTGGAAGCTTAGTTCCTTATCAATACATGATGAATTCTGTCAAATATATAGAAATATTATGTAGTAGGATAGTTCCATTCATGGAAACATTTGATGGAGCATCTCAACATGACTTGGTCCCTTGTCAGAATTCAAATTTGGTACATACTTTTATGCATAAAATAAAAGTGCTCGATTGGTTAGAAAATTGACTAGTTTCGCTAAGATGAATCACATGACAACAGAGCAAGTGATAAAAATGGCTATACTAGTGTGTTTCCCAGCTGTTGAAATCAAGAACACGTGTGCTACTCTAGTGGAGTCAATGCTGAAATGGATTGAAAAGGTCAATTCTGCTAAAGAAAAACATACTTCATACTAATATACAGATTTTTCAGTCTATTTAAGGTATGGAATGATAAAAGCTAAGGTTTTAGAAAAATCACTTTATTTTCATTTTCCCCAATTAATTAGAACAGTATAGTATATATAAATAAAGAGAACATACAACAATGTTCTTATAAATTTTCTTTCTATGTTTTCCTTATTCACAATCTTAAAATTTAGTTAACACCCGCACCAGTCAAAGAATCATCGGTGCACACATGCAACCAGTGCGGTGTTAAGGAATCTCTCTCCAATGAAGGCAATCTTTAATTCTGTGGCAGAACTAAATTATAATTTGCCATGTTCAAGTGTCAAAAAAAAAAATACATCAGCATTAAGCAGGAGCTGCCTGTTAGATCAGGGGATATAAAAAACAACAGACTGTTCATTTGTCACACATAAAAAGGAAGGTTGGGATTTTAACCTACAGTCCACAGGCTTGTAAATAATCCACAAGTCCCCATGTCTCAATAATCACACAACCAACTTGAGAGCACTTTACTATTCCATAAAAGCAGGCCTAATATAAGACATTACATTGATTTTGCATATCCCATTTTCCCCAGGTAAGACTTAAGCAGTTCACTTTTCTTGTTGTCAATATTCAGTATCTTGTTGATTTGTTTATTCCCATTCAGCCTGGAATCCAATACAATTCTCAAATAGGTAGCCTTTTAAATCCTTTGGAGCTGTTGGTCTACATAGAAAAGCCCCATCCTTTTAGGTTTGGTACTAAGGGTATAAACTAGAAAATCTGCCTTGTATGTACAATCATTTCATTGTCTTTTAAACAAGTCAAAAGAGTATGAAAAGCAATGTTAAGCAAATCCTGGATAATATAGATGTTTTGGTCAGCAGGCAATAAAAAAAAAGATCATTGGCAAAGAGAAGGGTCTGCATCCCAGGATGTGAATTCAAAAGGTATAGTGAAGTTAATCGCCGATCATGATGTTGAAAAGAATGGACTTGGGATGGAACCCTTGGAAAGTCTTTATCTTGTTTGCCAATAAGCAGAAACAGCTGCTCTATATTTATTCTGATTAAATGGTGATACAAAAAAGATATAATCCAGTACATATTTCTAGACACCAATATCAATTCATTCTTTGAGCAGCTTTTTTTTTCAAACTATCAGAGGCTGTCTGAAAGTCAAAAAACACTGCTACAGTAGTCTTTTTAAGACGGAAGTCATCTTATATCTCCTGTGAGTCTAGTAATCTCTTCTAGTATTTTTGTATTTCTTAAAACCAGCCTGAATATTAAATATACGTTCGAACTTTTCAAGATAGGATTGGATCAAAATTTGAGTTATTTGTATGTTCTTATGAATGGGTTTAATAATTTTAAGTACTAATGTTGTAGACAATGTACTTACCATATGGCGGACATAATCTGCCATAAACTGCTTTACAAGTTTTACAAGTTGATGGTCAGTAACAAGAAGAACTTCTCTATCTAAAATTCCAGTTCGTTTACTGACTCGTAAAGATGTAACAAAATTGTGACAGACATGGAAGGCTTGTTGTATAGCCGACAGTTTTTTAACAAAATAAATATCTTTAAGAATTGGACGAGCACCCAGGTGGTGAATGGGAGGCTAAGGGGGAAAATAAATATATATAAAAGTTTGCCTTTTCAAATATCTTAACTTTAAAACTTATAAATATAAAAGGAACTTACTGCATACGTTACTGTATCTGAATAAAAATCTAATTTTTGCCAAATGGAAGGAATAGTAAGATTGTCTAAAAATGAAAGTAAAGCTTCTAAATCAGAGTCAACTTTAGTGAAAAGTCCATTAAAAGCCATCAAAAGCTTCTGACCATTATTTAAACCTGAAAAATAATTAGTTTGAATTTTCAAGATCATATATAGGTTTCTATAGAATATTTTTTTTTAAATATTAAAATAATGTAGTTAGTTTTAAAATACAGATAGTATGCTATTCCCGATAAGATTTATCAATTTTCTAAAAGTCAAGCAAAATAAGGATGTATTTCAACAATTTATAAATAAAGGCAAACTATTTTTCAAACTATAGATAACAATGATATATAAAAAATGTGCTTTTGACGTTTATTTTTATTAACTCTTTCAGGATGAAAGGTGCAAACCCCTTATCAATGAGGCAAGAGAGTTTTTTGTTGTTAAGCCTGTCCATGAATATTTCGAAATATGAATGCATTGCTTAATAATGCCATGTAGAATATATAAATGGCATATGTTTTATTTATTTTATATTTACATACTTTACTTAATTTCTTATTTAAATAAATTTTTTGTGTGCTCTGTATTTGCTTTCTATTTAATGACGTTTAATGCTATACATTTGAAAACTGAATACACAGTCCTACATTGTAGCCCTAGTCCACATTATAATTCATTTGCCATTTTGGAAGGGTTCTGTAAGAATGTGAACAAATGAAAACTAAATTTTTTATTGAGCATGACCAATAGAAATATGGATGTAGTAGTGTTTTCTTTTGCTGTATATTTGGCACATAGATGTCTGAAATTTAAGCATTTGATTCTGAACGAAAAGGGAGAACCAGAATGCATTAGTGTAATTATCACTATTAGTTAGAGACTGTTTCAGAATCAATATCTGAAACATTTTGCATCATTTCTGCTATTTCAAGTTCAGTTAAGTATTTTCAATATTATAATGGTAAAAACAAACAGTTTGTCTACAAGATTTAATTATTCATTGAAAACTTGACTGCAAAATCTCAAATACCAACATTAGAAACTCCTCCACTTACTATAAACAAGTACCACAATCTCATTTAAATAGTTGACATAAAGCATGTCATTCGGAAACAACCCTTTCCCTTTACGTTTATATAATCAAAATTCACAAGCACTGTTTTTCTTATTTCAAGTAAAAGGTCAAATCTACACACATATCTTAAACCCTATGAACATATAGCGCCATCTTTTGCCAAAGGTTTTAAGATTTTCAAATGCTCCAAGACACTGGTACAAAAGTGAAGATGGGGGGTGAAAGAAAATGCTCTGTCCCGCCAACATGACGGCTGGGAATCGAGTGTTTCTCTCAATATGTAAAGGTTGGCAAGGAAGGGGTTAAAGATTCCTGAATTATTTTATTATATATTAAAATTACAATAAACATGATTCTTTCTAGATAATAGTAAAGCAAACAGTTATAAGAAGCCAGTTAATATTTTAAATTCATTCAACTGAAAGTAATATTTGATAGTGTATTTTAAAACAATTTATAGCCAAATATATACCAGCTATTTGATGTTCAGATCTAGGTACCAAAGATTCAAATTCATTTCTTAGTTTCTTCACAGTGTCTGCTACTCTGTTTTCAGTAACCTTGAAGTATACAATATAACATTAACAATCATTTTGTTGAATATATTGTGCAGTATATTATGAGAAGTAATAAACAGGATATCTACTTAAAAATGCAATAACTTTTTAAAGAGAGAGAGAGAAAAGCATGAAGAGGCATACAGTCATATCAGCAATTTTAAGCAGAATAAAACATGATATTTAAAAGAAAAGATAAATATGAAGATAATAAACACATACTTGTTTTTTTAATATCAGATTAGTAATATTACACTGTAAATCAGTAATCAGTTTTTCCAGAGGTATTCCACAACGTGCAATTATTCTATCCAATTTGGCCACTATTTCTATAACAGATGGATCTAGAGCTTTTAGGAGAGCTTCTGGAAGGATAATGGTTTGATAATTGAAACCCATGTCCTACAAGGAAGGGAAAAAAATTATAAAGCTATATCCAGGAAAAATTGAAATATAAATCCAAAATGAATACAATAAATCACTCAAAAGTAAATTATATTTTACCTCCAATGAAGAAAACACAAAATGGGCCAATTTCACTCCTTGAAGAACAGACTTCAAATCATTATCCATAATCTAAAAAGAATATTTAATATCAGAGAGGAAAACACAACAAAAACAGCAAAAGTAATAGTTTATAATAGAATAAATTTACATACTATAGGACTATCCAAAAGAAGTTGAGCATACTGAGCTACATTTCCACACATGCTACAAATTTCATCTAAAAACCAGTCACCATTCCAGGAAGTCAAATCAACTAGTCTTTCACCAGAAGCTAAAAATATTTAATTAGATTAATAAAAAAAGATCACCCAGTGCCCGCAATATAAGTATACTACAAGTTCAGAGCATCAGAAAATTTAGAAATCCAAAAGTATCCAGTTCAAAGAAGTTAATCTGAAATATATTTTAAGTTTCAATAAATGATTCTAATCTTAATAACACCACTTTGTTATATACTAAATATTTTATTTACATGAATAAAGGGAGCTTTTTATTTCAAAAACAAATATTTCATTTAATTTTAAACAGTTTTTACTTAATTATAAATAGTTTTTAATATTTTTTAAAAAAGGACCAAATATTCAGCTCAAAATGTGTGGACATTATGATGGCATTCTTATGATATAAAACTTTTCTCTACATTACTTCCCACAAATTTTGTAAAACAAATCAAGGAGTTAGTACAAAAAAGAATTTTCAAATATAGATAAGAAAAAGATTATAACTAAAATTAAAGCTAAAAGCTGCATATTAGTTGTGACAAACTTCATAACAGGATTTAAGTACAGGTAGTTTGAGATATAATAAAAGTTAAAAGTGCTTTTTAAGTCTCTTTATAAATGCTGCAGTGCAATTGTTTTCTAATTATACATTGCTCAAAAATGTATCTTAAAGAATTACCAAATTTGTCTTAAAAATTTAAACAAAATTCAAAGAAAAGTATCAAATTAAGAACAAACTTTTTACAAGATACACATTGAAAAATTCAAGCAATTATAATAATAGTAAATGTGTTGCTACAAAAAAAAAAACCCAACCTGAAACAGCATTTTCCATCCTGTGCAATTGCTTTCTAATGGTGCACAAAGTTTCTCCTAACACACAAAGGAAAGCAAGATGACATGATTCACCCGATTCTATAAAAAAAGGATGAGATGTTTCAAATTGTTATTTATAGAGCCTTAAAATACATGAAAAATATGTGACATTAAATTAGTTGACAAACCTGTCAGAAAACGTAATAATGAACATCTGGTTTCCTCCACATAAGCTGACAGAGTATCTACATCTTCTATCCCTTCTAATCTTTGCCTCTCCAAGATCTAGTAATAAATAGTACATAAAATTATATAAAAGAATACTTAATAATACCAAAACAAACGAAATTATTCAGAACTGAATAAAATGCTATAATCTAGAAATTTATACAAGAATTTACTCTTCATTTCAAATAATAAAACATTTTTATTATTCTAGATCTAAGATTTCTTTTAGTTAACTTTTAGTGAGTCTTAGATACAATTATAAACAGTTTTAATGTTTTTGAGTAAAAACTAAAGTAAATTAAACTCCCAGAAGTTCAGTTTATTCAAACATGATAATATTAATATAACTTCTTCCTTTAGGTCACTATTAAGAGACATATACTTACAGCTAAAACTTTTGAATTGGCTTCATTTAGAATTGACTGAAATTGCATGTTAAAGGACATGGCAGTTTGAATAGCATCGGGACTCTCCCGCCCATAGTGATTTCGTAAATCAGTCATTATTTCTATACATCTATAAGAAAATAATTTAATTGCTTTTAAAAAAAAGAACTAAGAGAGAGATTACTAAGGTAAAACCTATGTTTAATTACCTGTAATCTAACAGCAATGTTTACCGATAATGATATATCACAAAAAGGAAAAAAACAAATAAAAAGAATAATCAAAACAATAGTTTTTTACAACTTCCTTCAAAAGTTAACAAAGATAGGAAAAAAAAAACGAATTATTTTCTTCCAGCAATACATACTTTAAAGACGAAAAGTCAGAAAGCAGATTTTCAAGCCACTGTTGCCATTTAAAACATCTATTTTGCTCCTTATAAATAGGGCCAAACTGGGAAAAAGAAGGAATGTCATAATTTCCTGTGTAATCAACATCATAAAATAGACCTCTGAATATGTAATTAAATAAGCTTTCATACCTGCACAATTATAGAGGCATATCTTTTAAGAAACTCTATACAATTTCTCATGGTAAGTCGACGTTGCTGCAGAGTGCTGATCAAATCCCTCTCTGCTACTTCACACTGTAATAAATTTCACATAACTTACAAAATCTTCAGCAAAATTCAGTAATATACATTTCAAAATGCATTAAATCCATTCTTTTAATCAAAATAGAGCTATGCACAGTTATTTTACTACACATATCACGTTTTTTTGCAATATTCAGAAATTGCTTCATTCCTTTGATTTTTTAAATTCAAATACTGATTTCTGAACAGGAAGAATAATGCAACCTACAATGAAATATTGAATGATAAAAAAAACTTTAATTATAAGAAGTCTACCTGTTGAACTAATTGACCTTGACCTGCAGATTGTAAAAATTCCACCACAGGAGCAACGGACAAAGAATCATAATTTTGTTCATTTGATACTTCATCATATATTATATTAAGTTCAGGTCCAATCACGCTCAACAAAGCATCCTATAAAAATTACACATAAATCTTTACATATAAATAAAGAAAACATATAAAAAAACCCTATTTAATTTTTAAATAAGTCAAATACATATTCAAAATTAAGAGCCAAGACTGCAATAATTACATTCTTCTAGCAAAAATGGTTTAACAGAGAATTTATTAAAGTAAAACTTGTATGATAAAACTATACTTACGCCATGTAAAGCATGCCATTTTTTACACTCATTAAGCTTTTCAATTACAACCTCTTTTGTTGCATTTACATTGGTTTTTACAATCATCGTCTCATCATATCTAAAAGTATCAAAAACCCATTTTGATTGCAATTTCAAATGCATACTGTTGTAAGTTATGAAATAAATTTGAAAACTATATAAAATGAGATTTTTAAAACAATAGTTATACAGATAATATTCTTCATTCCAGAAAAAAGGTTAACATTCTTAAATATTGCTTTCATATTAAAATAAAGCTACAACTGCAGTAATATATATACATTAAATGGTCCTATGATTATAAATTTTCTTTTTTCTAATATCTCATTCAAAAGATGATGGATATATAACATCTATTAAACTTAGCAATGTCACAATATAAAAGTTAAAGAAATTTCAAGTAAATTGGCAAAGTTTGATACAAGGCAGTAAAAATGTAATAATTTTCCTTATCCCCAGACTGGATGTTCAGAAACTTACAGCAGTTTGCCCGTTGATCTGCTCTAATAATGCAGAAAGTATACATACATATATTGATAACAGGAAATAAATACATCTGTAAACTGAATCGTATTACTATTATTTTGCTAATTTCAATTGTCTCCATTTGTAACAAAGCCTGAAAGCAATTAAATAGCAGATCATTAGATTTTTTTAGCTATATTTGAACCTGGAATAAATATACTAAAGACTATCTATTCTACTGGTGGACATGACATGGAAAAAAGATCAATTGAAGCCAAAGACTATATTAGCAACTGGAAAGGAAGGGGGAAGAGTGGGAACAAAAACCTTATGCAGTAGCTCATCTTATTGCTTTCTGTTAAAATATTTAAAGCTTCTTTTAATTGAATTTCTTTATATATATCACCCATTTGTTAAAAATTCTTCATTTTCCTAAAATTTATAAGATTTGACAGAACAACAAAAAACACTGTCCTAAAGTTCCTTATATTTATGTGCATAATCTTTTTAACTGGAAAAGCCCTAAAAAGGAATGAATTTCAGTCTACCTGTAGAAAAATGAACAAAAATTCTGATTACACCATCTAAAAGCAGAGTTATAGAAAAAAAAAAAAACCCGCATTTTATTTGTACATGATAAAAATTAAACAAATATGAAGAAACCTGTCACATATTTTAAGAACATTACTAAAAATGATTGACTTTAAATGAAAAGAATAACACCCAATATTGTCAATCAATTCCTTCAACAGGGGCGTTTGTGGGACCCCAAAAAATCCCCTGAAACTTTTATGGACTTACTACCGACATTTTGGAGTTTCGAGAAGGGGGAACGAAAATTACAATTATGAAGTATTGAATGACCTAATTATAAAAGTTCAACGAATTACTTTTTTTGCAAAATTAATAACCATAAATTTTCAAACATATAAGCTACTACATTTTATGTAAATATTTGCCTAGCAAACAAAATTACCCAGATCAAAATAAATAATTCATTATTATTCCTACTTCCTTTTGAACGACGATCCCCGGAATTTCCGGGTATCGAAGGTTTCCCCGGAGCACAAACACCCCTGCTTCAATAACCCATGTGAATCACACACATGTGTGAGATTTAAAAATAATATTTAATTCTTTTGATCTTATTGACATGCAAGTTTTCAAAGATTTTTGCAGATCAAATATAATGTTTTTAAAGAAAAATCTATAAAAGGTTAACATTTCTACAAGATAAATAGCAAAAAAAAAGTTACAGACTATATATGAAGAACGAATATTTTTTCCCTAAAAATGGAAGCTTGGAAGAATAAAAAATCAATGTCATTGTATTTCTTGGGTTACTATTACAAACAAGTACAATTTTAAATTCATATTTTATATACACTACAACTTTTAATAATTACCTTTTAGGAACACTATATAAAGTATGATTTGGATTTGCTAATGCTTCTTCCAACAACGCTTTTTCTTGACATGCATCCTGAAGTTCAGTTTCAGCTATTTGAAGACCATGCTGAGCATTTTTCCACTCTTGAAGAAGATTTTCCAGCACTGGAAAGGCAGAAAGCAGATCATCCCTGCAGAAAGCAAATAAAAAAATGAAATTTGCAAAATGTCTGAAAATTCAACCTTTTTACTTGTTTTATGATCCAACATTTGGACTACAATGCAAATTCCTGTTTCTTATGATGCATCAACAGAAATGTAAGCATTGGCTTTGAAGGCAATCACACAAGTTACAGTTATTTGCAAAAACTTTTTTGTACATCACCGATTCATGTAACTCATGAATCAGTCGTAAACAGGCGTCTTTTGCCTCTCTCAGTAACTGCCTGCAGTGCACCACAATTTGCAAGCCAGGATTGTGATCACTCATTTACATTTTTAAATATTTACTAACTACATTAATCTCACTAAAGCAATGGTTTCATTCCAGGCTCGATAAACAACGATCCTGCCCTTTTCAAAGTTTGTTTAATTACATGATTTTTGGAGAAATGAACATGTACTTTAAAACTAAAAGTCTGGAATTGTACAAAGAAAAGCCATAATCTAAATAATAATAAAATTAAGCAATTTTTCAAATATATTTCAAACAAAACTGTCAATTACCGATTTTTTAACCATTCTCCTCTCATTTCAGCAACTCTTATTGCAAACATAGAAAGAGCAATATCCAATTCCATATCTTGACGAGTTTGTTTTGCTTCAGCAGCCCAGGCTTGTCTTCCACCATACACTGCACCTGTATAGCCTCCTTCATTCCCAGGAGTCCAATCTACCAATGGATCATACATAAATGCTTCCAATAACGTCAACAAATTTTCTCGGCCTCTTCGCATAAATTTCAAGACATGTTCACATGATGTTCGAAACACACCCTAATAAAAAATCATTTCAAAGGTTAAAAACAAAGCAAAAAATTCAAGCAAGGTCTCAAAAGTAATACCGGGAGTTTCAAAAGTAATGCACATCAAACTTAGTGGTTAAGTTTTAAAGTCAGATGAATTGTGATAACAAACAGAATAAAGGACAAACAAAGGTTGAACGGTTATCTTTATTGTAAGGTGTCAGACATGGTAAAATAACAGTAAATGTTCAAAATGTTCGTTTTCCTGGACACTTAATCAAACTCTTTTTACCAGATTAATTGACACTTTATGAAAAATGTCAGAACTAATGTCTGATATTGCATGAACAATGTTACTCTTAAGTTTACCAAGCATATGAAGATTATTCCTGAAGGTGACATTTTTCAGATATTCCCAAAGAGAAAAAATCCTGAATTGACAAGTCCAGTAAAAGAGGTGGCCAAAGTCCTTTGGAAATGACATGATCATCGAAGCATTCAGTTGAAACTTCCATACTGACCTATGACATGTTGCACCATCTTGCTTTAACCAAGCGTACGTTTCATCACTTTCAGCAAGGATATGGATTCCGTAATGATGTTTATGTAGACAGACAGTCTTTTCAATGGACTTCTTTGTAAAGCAGTCTCCAGATTTGCCACTTTCATGTTCACTATGGACGCTCTATCCAATCACTTCTTGTCTGCAACCGATCTTGTGTCACGAAACGTTGCACTAAAAGTGTTATCGTTGATGCTTTTTCACCTGGATATTTTTTGCTGAAATGCGTCGATCACATGACAATGAGATTGTATAGCGAAATATAATTTCCCGATGGCTATTCTTTGCTCTAGGAAAAACATTAAGCACTTACTGTTGTGTTCAACAGACGCCTGATACGTTCAATATTTCTTATGATGGGGTCCCTGCTGCCCTCTAGTGACAGAAATCACAACCAATTCTTTTTGTTTTTAATCAACAAGGATTACCACGTGGATGTGTGTGACTTTCTAAACACCTGGTAGATATAAATAGCAAGTGAGTGTTTATTAACATCACACTCTAAAGCAACATGAGCCAGTCAGGAGACCAGGATAATACTTAAACCAGCACCTCCCTTTCCTAACTTCCACACCATACTAATGCAAGGATTTTGCACCTAACAGTTTTAACATGCATCAGACCTTCTACATGGAGAATCTTCAGTGACATCATGGCTGGAACCGACGCTTGACAATGCCAGCCATAAGTTTGTGACTTTAATGATAGATATAAGAGAAATAATTTGACTTAAAGGGGCGGAAGCTTAAATAATCTCTTTGAATTGTAAATGAAGAGAATGTTTTTAAAAACAATTTAGCAATTATTGGGGCTTGAATTATACGCCGATAATATTCATGCTGTAATTTTCAAAAGTAAAAGAAATATGGCACATGATTATTATATTACAGAGGGTTTAACTAATATAACATTATTATGACACAAGCTAGGATAAGGTGGGAGGAATTTTGTGACAGAATAGTAGGGGAGCAGAGTAAATTAAGAGAAAGTTTTTTTAAAAATTATCTTATCAAAATTTATTCAGATGTTTTGAAATTAATGAATTTCTCACTAAACTAAGTTGAATTCTAAAGAAAGTTTTTAAAAAATTTAATATATGTAAATATAATAAAATTAACATATGTTAGAAAAAGGCTTAAATTATAAGAGAAAATGTTCTCTTAGCTTGTGAATTGAAGAGCATCCAGAGATAGAGGTAATACACTCTTTTAACCATAAAAATATTTACAGTAGGTCTATACTTAATTTCATATTATAAAATGCAGATTGAAAAACAAATTCCATCTTTGAAAGTGCCGCAAATTTTAAGAGTTTTAAAGTTCTAAATTATGATAACCTTTTGACAATGATGAACAAAGACATTACGTCCAATGAGTCTCCGATTTAAAGTAATAATGGCTCAGTCAGTGGGGTAAGTATCAGAAGCATATCAATTACAGTCACAATTAAGATCAGAGTGTAGAAAACCAGAATAAATAAATATACAAATACTCTTTCAGAATGAACATAAAAAATATCAGTTATTATATTTTTTCTGTCATTTATACCTTTTCAATTGAAATATTTAAAAGAAAATTTAAGGATTAGGGATGAACTGAAAGAAAAATTTGAAAAACAACCAAGGGGAAAGAAATCTTTGTTAAAAAGCAATATACTCAGCAATTATACATAAATAAGTACTTATTCATAGGATTATAATACAGATATGAAACTAAGTTTCTATTTATGTGTATCATAATAATCCCTTTCATTTAAAACATTTCAATAATAAAATACAAAATTCCATAAATATTATAATACTGTATCCTTGATTACACTTTTACACAAATATTCCTTTAATTAATACAATTGATCTTACTTCAATTCCTGTTACACCCAAAGCTGTCTTAATATTGGGTGTCATTCTGAATGGAACTTTTTCCGGCACTCTCAGGTTTTTTCCCTTTTCAAAACACACATTGTAATCAATATGTACAACCTGCATTAAAAAAAAATCAAGGTAGCAGTACATTTAAATGTCTTTGTTTCTAAAATCAAAATAACTATTTAGTTTTATTACAACTATCTTTGCAACAAATATACATACTTACAATTTGCAAGTAGTTATAAATACCAGTTTAAAGCGCTTTTAATTCTTATAAAAATTTTAAATTTACAAAATTAATAATAATAATAATAAAAACATCAAAAACTAAACACACTTTGAGAAAAATTACAAATAAAATGCACAAGATTTAATATAAGGTTATGACAAAATATATTAGGTATTTTTTTTTAAAAAAGTATGCCGTAGTTTTAAATTTAGAAAAACAAAATTCATCAGCAACACTTGCACCAAATACACAAAAATATATATAAAAATGTCATCTTTGAAAAAAGTAAATCAACTTTAGTTAAAATACTTATGCCAGCCAAACAATATTCTGACAAGACTGACTGCACTTTAAAATCCTCATTAAGTAACACTAGATTAGATACATTGATTGTAAAACTTTTTACAAATGTATAATGCACAAGCAATATTAGAATATAAAATATAATCAATCTTGTTAAAAAGCGGATGTATATTTACCTCTCCTGTTGATAAATCTATGAGTACATTATCTAAATGACGATCTCCCAGTCCAATTATATAACCAATTATAGACATGACTGCTGTTGAGTGATTGTAGGTTAGGGTTACATTCCACCATTCTTGGGCACTACTACATGAACACCACAGTTCTCTGAAACCATATGCAATAAATATAATTTATGAACTAATTAAAGGATATTAGAATCAGATAATTCATTTTAAATTCAGACTTTATGTACACTATTAAGATTCGTAGGTAAACTATGTATGTTTCCATATTTTCTCACGAACCACACGATGCAGAAACTCGCCAAAGGTACCAAAATTTCGGGAATGATCCGAGGAATCCGTTTCGACCATTTATGTTCCGATATTCCAATTAGTTAAAAAGATATTAATTAAAAACCTTAAAAACCATAATTAGTACCATTTCTCACCACCGGAGGAAAATTCGGAAACTTCTTTTTTTTCCAAACGTTTTTAAAATGCGATCTAATTTTTTTCATGAAACTCACACAAAAAATAAATACAGATTCTTAAAGATCCTTTATTTCACCACGATATGCTACAAAAAAAATTTATTTTACAAAATAATTATATTTTGTATTTTTTACGATTTTTTTAAAATGAGTCGAAATCGGTTCCTTTTTTTGAATGTAAAATTCTAATTTGTTCCGCTAGAACTTTCTTTCGCGTTAATGAAAAAAATATTTTACACTAAAAAAGTTCATGCTTTTCTCTTTTAGAATCAGTCATTTAAAAAATTTAATGTCAAAAACTGTTTTTTTTTTACAATTTTTCAAAAAATACTCAAAATTTTATTTAAATACTTAGTAACTTCTTTATTAATAAAAATAATCTCACGGAACTTTTTTTCTGTGTAGAACAATATACGTAATCTGTACAAAGATTGATAAAATATCTTAAAAATTACAGTTTAAAAAAATGGGTTTTTTTTTTCAATTTTTTTCCATTTTGCGATAAAAATGTAAACATTACTTTTTAAAAAAGTTTTCCGTTTGCAATTGATATATGAAGTTTGAAAGCATTAACTTAAAAATGAAGCCCCAAAACAAATTAAAACTTTTTAAAAAAAATCAATTTTACAATAGCTCTGGGTTTGGTGGCGAAAACCTGTTTGGAGCAAGAAAACTCTTTTTCTACTCAGCCCTCGACGTTTGATAAAAGGTTAAACTAGAAAAGTAGGTGCGCCTATAAATATTGAAAATCACCAGATAAGACGAAATTGAAAATAATCTCACGAAACTTTTTTTCCGTGTGTAGAACGATAAAAATTGAAAAAATTACGTTTTTTTTTATAAAAAAATTGTTTTTTGCAAGAAATATTCAAGCAATATTTTTGTTACATTTTTTGATTGTTAAAATTAAAAAAAATTATCAAAATGTTTTCATCAGATTGTGGTTTTTTTAATGCTTTTTTCAGTACATGTATATAAATATATATACCTAGGCTCCCCCCCATACTGCTTTTTTCCTAACTTATATTTATATGTTTAAACAAACATTCAAACGTTCAGAGCAAAGCAATTGTTTCAATAGCTATCTGTAAATTTTTCTTTTATTTATTACTTAAAGAAATTTGATTTTAATAAATATATATGTTTTTAAAAATGATTATTTCTATTATTTCATTACGAAATGAATTCTTTGTTAATTATAAAGTACATCATCTATTATTTTGGATCAAAATACATTTTAGAGACATTTATAAGCTAACTATATGTAACGATTGATTGATTCATGAAAATCTGAAATCTATTTTATTATTTTAGATTCATAGAAACTAACTATTATTAAAAAATGATGAACGTTTTTTGTTTTACTGTTAGCATCAGAATCGTTTTCTTTTTATTGCTTCACTTTAATTTTTTAATTCTAACGTAATTATTTTTTTTATAAGTCATACATCGAAATTTGAAGCTATATCTTATCTGTGAGAAGGGGAAGATAGAACAATAATTTTACACTAAAAAAACTGTGTTTGGGCTATAGAGAGGGGAAAGAAACCTGTCTTAAATAAAAAAAATAAGTGGAATGGAACAAATTTCAAAAAAGGGAAATTTTTTGATGTAATTTTAGTAATCACTCACATTGTGCGTGTACAAACACACACACACAGAAATGCTGGTGTCATGAGGAAAAGAGAAAGCATGAGCAATGCTGGGCTAAGCGGTGGGGTGGAAGGCATTTTGAAAAAGATTATTAGAAGTGCTGATTTTGTGAAGGAAAGGGAAAATTTATAAAAGTAGAGAAAGCCAGTGCAACGTCGGGCTAAGCGTTGGAGGGGGGAGTCATTTTGAAAATGAGTATTAGAAGTTCTGATTTTGTGAAAGAAAGGGAAAATTTCCAAAAGTAGAGATAGCCTGTGCATGCAGCTAGTTAAATATAAACACTGAATACTTTTGACTCAAAAGATGAATAAAAATCACACACACAAAAGAAAAGAAATTTAAAGGTTTTGAAAAACTTTTTATTTCAATTTTAAATATGAATTTTTTTAATAACTATTTATCAGAATATATCACACATAATTTTATATAGTTAATACAATAATCTAATAGTATTCCTTACAAGCAATTAATTTTTGCTATTCAAATTAATCTCTAAATTAATGAAACACTATTTTCAAAAAAAATTTATAAGATATTTGTTTGAATTTTGCACTCTGCAAATATAAATAAGAAATAAACCAATGAGTACATTGAAGTGAAGAACTCTTTTATGCAACAAAACTAGACTAATATTTTTAAAATTAAATCTAAATCATAAATAAGTTTTTTAATTTTTTTCTACATAAGTATCTCAGTACCAAAAATTGGTTCTTTAAAAGTACCACACTAAAAAGATGAGTAGAACATTTTCTATTGGGAAGTAATTTGTGCTAATCAAATTTTGTTAAAACTAAAATATATGTATACTAATGTTAGATTAATGAAAAGTAATTGCAGTAAAAATTAAAAATAATGTAACTTATTGTTTAATGTTTCTAAAATAAAAAAAAATTAACTAGAAAATCAGCCAAAGTTGTTTTTTTTAACGAGTACCATACTCCCTATAAATTTGAAATTAAATGGAAACATTGGTTCAGTGGCTGGTGCTACAGCTTTGAACCAATAAAAATTGGTAATATTATAATATTGGTAATAATAATTTTAGTTTAAATGGATATTATTATTTTACCTGATTTAATTGACTTATGAAAACTTAAGACAAACCTGCAAGATACCGAATTGTATTGACTATTTTGGCGTTCCTTCGACAAGACACCTGTGGCTTGATGATTTCAGAAAGATACTGAGGTAAGACCAGTTCTTATATTCTTGACCTGATCTGATAGTCTTATTAACAATAAATGAATAGGTTAAGTGAAATAATTAAATTTAAAAAATGACAATATAAAAACATTGAAAAAGGAAGCGTGCAGGTTTGCATACACAGACCACTAAATTATTTAATAAAATTCAAATGGCTCTTGTTGATGAATCAATATCATTAGAAGAAAAATTTGTAATCATCAGCTAAATGAAAAATATGAAACTCTAAAGAAATTAAACTCAGATATACAAGATGAAATTCCTGATACTGAATTTGAAAATGAAATTAAGAACTCAAAGAATTACAGCGATAAAATAATTGAATCACAATATAAAATCAAGAAATTTTTGGATGAATGAAATGTTTATAACCAAAATACTGTATACACTTTTAAAAAAATAATTCTAGATATTGGAAGGTAAATTTTGAATGTTCCATGAAACTGTCTTACAATTAAGTTTTATGGTGATAGTAGTACTTGGTTTGAATGTTGGGAACAATTTTCTAATGCCATTGACAACAATCCAAATTAACTCAAATTGATAAATTTTCATATCTAGTGTATATAATGTTATAGCTGATTTTTCTCTTTCCGAGAAGAACTATGAAGGATCTATTGAGTTACTAAAAAACCAATGTTTCATCCCAAACCCACGTTTCATCGCAGTCGCAGCATTAGTCAAAAATGTTATTTCAAGTGTAACCATTTAACTCTCTCGTTTGACCCAAGACCTTAAAACAAAACTTGTGCCCTATTGCCTACCGGATGTGTGTGTTCTGATATCCGTGAAGTAGATTTATTGTTGGGGCTGGCTTCTTTTACCAAGTTTCGTATGGCAGACCAGTGGAGAAAACACAGAACTCATTCTTTTTATGTTATTCATTGTTTGTATATTCTCTATTAGAAGCTTTTGAAGAGAATAAAAACAAAATGAAAAATTTAGCTATTTCGAACCTTTTGGTCCTTAATGTTGAACAGGAGGAATTGACTTGTTTGTGGAAATTGGAGTCATTAGGTATTAGTCATGTAGAAGATAAAATTTCAGAATTAGACAGGGAAATTTTAAACAAATTTGTAAATAATTTAAAGTTTGTAAATAAAAGATATGACCAGGTACTAATTTGATACCATGGGGCTACATGCCAAGTTGTTGTTTATGTTCACCAAGATAACATTCCAATAGGGTTACTTTGGTATTTTTATCGTCTGGCAATGTGGTTGCCATGGTGATAACGTATATTACAGTTAAATTTTTTATTGGGTTTCCCCCCGTGGTAACCATATCAATTTCAGAGGATTATAATTCGATTTCTTTTAAAAATTTAACCATTTTCATTGCATTTGTTCTTAAAGCCAGCTGCTTCAGTTTTCTGTTGTATTTTGTGCTATTTTCAAATATGGATATCTTTAATATCTTTGGTGAGTACCAGGATATTTTTTAAAAAATATGAGAGCTGTGCTTTCAATTTTTGTGCATTTCCACTTTATTTTACTTTTATATAATGCATTTTTAAACGTTCATAGTTTGATGAAGTTCATTAAAGGAACTTGCAGTTCTTGGAATATTGCAAGTTATCAACAGTTATTCATCAGTATTCATTATTAATTTGAATACAATTTATGCAATTATTTATTATTATTATTATGTTATATGAGTATTCTTATATTTATTTTTTATTAGATTATAACATGATTATTATTCTTTATAATTACCATTAAATTATTTGATTATTACATATAATTACTATTAAATTTTACTATAAGATTATTATATATACTGCGTAATATTATTATTAATAAATATAACTTTTCGTTATACTATATTGATATTCATTATTGATTGACCCTTGTTATTTTTAATCTATCCCTATATTGATTTAAAATATGTTTCAAAACAGTTCTTTAAAATTATTTTCCTGACAATTTGTTACCACTAGGCCGCTAACTTGGATTCCATTCCAGCGATAATAAGCGCTGCTTGGTGCATAGACCCATGATATCAAATGACAAAAAGAAATTGAGAAGTAATTATAGGATAGCGAAAAGGCGTTTTTGATGACTTAATTTGTAAGTTCAAAAAGGGGATAATGACGTATGTAAAAATTATAAAGAGATTGTATTAGAACAGCAAATTAATGAACCAAAGTTCAGATAAATTAATTGAGAAAGGCTATTTTATGCCTCATAGACCAGTGTTAAGAGACGATAAATTAACTACTAAGGTTAGAATGGGATTTGATGCTTCTTCAAATTTAAACACTTAAATTCATTAAATGACTGCTTACATGCTGATCTAAATTTAAATCCAAATATTCTTAATATAATAATTAATCTTACAGCATACTGTTGGAAATTAATGTAATTTTGTTAAGAAATAAATTCGCTTTTTATATAACGACAGCTTCAAATATTTTAAAAGAGCTGGAATGCACCTGAGAAAATTTCAATGATCAAAAAAGCTGAGAAAAGTTGAGTAATCTCACAGAATATAAGTAATGGTTTAATGGGGGACCAGAATGATTGTCAATGGAAAAATGGCCAAAACTTAAAATATTGAATTTAATCATGCGATCTTGGATGAAAAAAGATCTATCATGACTTCTGCATAGTGCAGTTCCAGAATCGTTGGTAAAATTAGAAAAATTTAGCAATCTTCAAAAGATATACAATATTACAGCATGGGTGCTAAAATTTCTTAATAATATAGATAAAAGAAAACCTAAAATTTCCAGTGAGTTTACAGCTCCAGAAATCGAAAATGCAAAACTATATTGGACAAAACCGACACAGCAATCTGTTTTTAATTGTAAAATTGATTTATTAAAACGTGAAAAATCTATCAAAAAAGATTCAGCATTTATATAGACAATCCAAAATTAGATGAAAACGGTTTGATAGTCGTCTGGAAGACTGCAATTCTCTGAATTTTCTCAAAAGGAAAAACAACCTTGGATACTTCCAAATGGAAAATAAAAAGAAAGCATGTATCAGTGTGAACACACGTTAGAAGTTAACTTTTTTGGCTTACATGTATTGAATTGTATAATAAAGTTTTATTTTGAAGTAATCTTATATATAATTAACAAATTTATTATTATCATTATTATTTCAAACTGTATTTTAAAAAAATAATTAGGATGGAAGAGGTATAAGTATAGACAAAATTTTCATTTTCAATACATAATACTAAAAATTTTTTTATTGTATGTATTTTGAGAAAAGTATCATCATTATTAGTCCATTTCCATTATGCTTATGGGTGCTTCAGTACATACATTTGTTATCAAAGGCTTGTGGAAATTGTCTTTTAAAAATTCAATCAATTGTAGAAATTTGTCTAAAGCAAAATTGAAATTAAAATCTCCACTTAAAATCATAGGTATTTTATCATAATTTTTATTAAGTAAAGCAGAACCTCTTGATGTGTATGGTAATAATGAACGTTGAAGGAACTCGATAATGTCATCCAACTTTTTGTTCGGAGTAATATATACTGCTACAATGATAATTTTTTGTCCATTATATACTACACATTCAGCCAAGCACAAATCCCCCACTGAAGATTGTATGGTACCATAAATATCAGATTGACTGATGGAACATTCCATGGATGGAGTTATAAAGTTAACAGCATCGCTAGAATTTTGATATATCGCACTCCTCCTGCTCTCGTATTTGGTCATTTATACTTCACACAATGCAGTTGAAATTTGGAATAGATATATCACTTTCATTGCCCAGCCAAGTTTCTGATAAAACTAAAATAATTGAATTTCTTATTACTGAATCTTTTAAGTCTACAGCGTGAGTTGTAAGACTAGCAATTAAAAGTAATGTTGTCTGTTCATTATGAAATTAATCAAATCTTCATTGATAGTTTGTTCAATGAAAGTCATTTAAACTCCTCTTGCAAATCAATCATTCATGACGATCGTCTTCGACAATGGTAAAACGTTTTATTATTTTTTGTCGTAATATATAATCCTTCAATACTCGTTACACATGATAAAGCAACGTATAATAATGATTGAGAGTGACGTCGATATTCGTAAACAATTTCTGAGTATGTGTTGCCTTGAGATTTATGAATTGTTGTAGCACATACACCAATGGAACATGCATACGCTTATGCATACATTTGTAAAGAATTGCTTAAAGAAGTTAAATCAGGTAAAAATATGAAATTTTAAAAAAAAAAATCAAAATGCATGGAACGTTTTTTAATTTTTTAAAACTATACTCATTTTTTTTCTCACCAATTTTTCTATATGATTTTAGTTCTAAGTTACATAGAGCCAGTAAAAATTTGAGGCATGTTTGTAAAAAATTTTACTGCCCATTGTAGTCTTAAAATACAAATTAATATATGAAGCACTATATAACACTATCACAACAATCAAATTAATTACACCAAAGCATATATATGATTTAAAAACTAACTTCTTAAACTGGATTTAGAAATTCCATTCGATTGAATATTCAGTAAACACAATCTTTTATTGCCAAACTATTGGAAGAAATGATGTGTTGCCACTAAATTTTAAAACAATAGATTGTTTGTATTATTTCCTTAAAAGAATTTTAAAACTGTATATCCAACAAACTCACCTTAAACTAATTTTTGACAGATTTTGAACCATTTAAATGCCTACTTCGGGTAGATTAAAGACTCGCTTTCGATTTTTTTTAATTCATAAAATTGATTATATTTTGACTTCTAGGTAACGCAAAAACAAAACAAAGTATGTATCGCAAAGCTAAAAGAGGAAAGGCTTGTTAAAGCTGCTGTTGAATGAGGAGTTGGGGTGGGTGCTAGTTCAGGGCTAATAGACGAAAAACACAAAATAAATTTTAAAAGCCGTAATTTTTAATCTTTTTCAATCTTTGAACAGATTACGGATAATACTATTCTACATATGGAATAAAAGTTTTGCTAGATTATTTTTATAAATAATGAAGTTATTAAATATTTAATTAAAATTTTGAGTATTTTTTGAAAAATCCCCCAAAAAGAAAAGATTTCGTCTTTTTTTTTTGTGACCGATTCTAAAAGAGAAAAGCATGAATTTGTTTAAAATAAAATATCAATTTATTAACTCGAAAGGAAACTTAAAGGGAATGATTTAGAAACCATTTTTATAAAAGCATATCAATTTTGACTCATTTGAAAATCGTAAAAAATAGAAAATATCATTATTTTGTTAAAAAAATATACCATACTGTGGCAAAAAGAAAGATCTTTCTGATTCTATAATTATTTTTTGTCTGATATAGATAGTATGAATTAGATGGCGTTTTTTAAAACGAGGGGAAAATTCGGAACTTCATTCATTTCTACCTTACGTTCAGCGCTAACAGTAACTGGTAATGTGTAACGCGTAATTTCTCTCTACCGTGCCATACGAAGTTAACTTCAAAAATTTATCAATTCAGTATGCTCATAAAAGGGTTTCACACTTTGGAATTGCTAGTACTTTAGAACATCTTCGAGAAAAATAACTCATAATTAAAGCTAGAAATTATGTAAAATCAGTTCTAAAAAATTGCATTATTTGCAAAAAAAATTAATGCTTTCCTTGGAAAATAAGAAATCGCACCTTCACCAAGGGATAGAATAATTGAATTCCCCCTTTCCTCACTTGTGCAGTTGACTTTGCCAATCCGATTTATATTAAAACAGACAGGCTGAGAAAAGGCTTACATTGCTTCATTCACTTGCACTGTCACCAGAGTTATCCATCTTGAGGTAGCCTCAAATTTATGTTCCAAAACATTCCTTTTAGCCTTTAAAAGATTTATATCTCGCAGAGGACTTTGTAAAATGATCTGTAGTGATAATGCTAAATCATTTATAAAGGTTGATAAAATTTTAAAGGAGGTGTGGAGTTGAAACTCCGAACCTAAAGTTCAGCAATACTTGACAGAAAAAAAATAATCTAAAATTTATTTTCCCGGAGACAGCTGGTGGGGCAATTTTGAGAAGCAAATGGTGCATTCGGTTAAAACATCATTGAGAAAAATCTCAGGAAGATCTTGCCTTAATTACGAGGAGATTCAAACTACATTACTGGAAATTGAAGCCATAATTAATAGTCGGCCATTAACTTTCCTTTATAAAGATAATGAAAACCACTTCTACTGATACCTTCACATTTTTTGATTGGCAAACGTTTGAATTCTTTGCTAGACATTCAATACAAAGAGCAAGTTATAAATCATTTTTGGAGACATTAGCAGAATGAATATCTGCTGGAGCTTTGATAAACCAATAGATATACCAATACAATTGCTACACCTTCCAAATTTAAAAATGAAGATTTTGTCCTACTTTATGAAGACAAAATGCCAAAACATTTGTGGAAACAGTAATTAAAGAACTTTTTTTTATGGCAGAGACAGCAAAGTGTGTTCATGTGCTGTTCAAATTTCGTCTGGAGTAATTTAATGACCTATTGAGTTATTCTACAAACTAGAATTGGATTTGAATGACTGAATCTGTACATAATTCATTCACCTGAACTATAAGAACCTTATTACTTTTTAAAATTGTATTTTGTTCATATCTAATCCATTACTATTGTTTATTTCTAGATTTGTATGTGCAGTGAAAAATAATTCATTATATAGTGTTTATTGTAAGTATGTTTTAATTCTTGATATTTGTATTATTAACATTTTTAGAAGAAATTTCATTTAATTTGATTGATGAACTACTGTTCACCAATCAAGTTCAATGAAATTTCCTGAATTCTGAATCCTAAACTGAACCTTATCATTTGAAGGCTGAATGTATTTCATTATTTAAATAAAAAATGAACTTACTTTGCAAGTAGATCACTGGGTGTTTCATTCATCAACTGTTTCAAAACTTCTAACAGGACAGATAGAGGCCACTCTTTGCGATTATCCAAAGAATTTATGTTCTACAAAAGGAAAGATTGAGATAGAATAAGCAGTTCCTTTCATAAACACTACTTAATGTTTTCAATTAAAACAGATTCATGAAATAAACACTGTTTTAAACAGGGAGGGGGATGAAATTTCCCCAAAACTCACCTTTTCTTTCAGCAGAGGAGTCAATTTATTATAAAAAATTTCAGATGGACGGAGAATAGTTCCAACATTTCCATTTGAATTCTATAATATAAAAACAAAATTTGTAGATACAGAAGAAAACACTTCACACCAACTTCCCTTTTAATTTCAATATCTAAGAACAGATCAAAGTGCATCAATAAAATGTAAATAAGAACTGTTGCATATAAACTGAAAGTAAAAATTTTCAAGATTAAATTTAAAAAAATTGAGAATACATTTTCTTATAATAAACTTCACCCAATGAACAATTACCAACTTAATCACTAAGAAAAATATTACAACCAACAATAGATATAAATCTTTCGAAGTATCTAAAGTTAAAGAATATTTAGCCTGTTTGAAACACTGGATAAAAGCCTATTGTTAAATAATAAAAGAACAATATTAATGATGACATAACAACTTCAGCATAAAACTATTAAAGGAATAAAGATTTAAGAATTACTACATTTAAAGATTTTAACTTACGAATAAAATTAAATATACAAAACATTACGATAGAAAATTCATAATTTCGGTTTCAGAAAATGTGTGTGCGTGTATATATATATATGTATAAATTGCCTTTCCAAACAAGATCAAAAGATATTATTAGAAGAATTAGATTTATAGAAAGGAAGAGTTTATTATTTATTAGATATATTTTAGAAAGCAATTTTCTCTTTCATTTAAAAAAAAATCCACAAACATTTTTAATTTTAATTCCAAATATATGAAATAAATTTCATTATGGAAATATATTACACTTAATTCAATAATATATAAAAATTTTAATATATCAACAATTTTGTTTATTATATATTTATTTTTTATTAATTGTAAGTAATCAGTTTAAAAATTTTAGCTCTGCAATTAAACACCCAAAATTTAGCAATAGTTGTCAACATTTGAAAAGCATTATTTGACAGTATTAAGATCTTTAGTAAAAGAGCCTGCCGTATTGAATTAAGTTCTGTAACACAAGAAAAAATTATATTATAATATACAAGACTCTTTTGTAAAATACCTGTCCTTTAGTTCCACCTGCACTAGCTTCTCTCTGTTGCCATCTCTTGTAGAGGCCAAACAAAGGAGTTGCTCCATCCACCCATTGAATTAGACCCGAACGAGGACCTAAAGGAGTTACTGAATAATGCCGTGCATAATAAACCTGCTTCCCATGCCTGAAAGAGAAAAGCACCATTAATACACAGAGGTTTATTTTTTAAAAAATTTCCCAACTCCTGTACACATAAAAAATGCAATCAGTTTAAATAATTTTCCCAACTTTTTTAAAAGCTTTGATTTGACTTTTACAAAGCTTTAATTCTTAAATTGCAATTCCTGTAATAATTTGATGGAAGAAATGAAATTACTGCCACATTGCAAGGAAATATATCTTCGCAGACTCTTTTATAATACTGTAATGTTTCATTATTCTTGAAAACAAATTACATTTACTAGAATTATTACTATACAAGAGAATTTGATAATTTAATGGAAAAATCTCAGGCAGAAAAATTATACACAAATCTACAACATATTTTAAAAACTACATAAAATTTTTTATAAGTTTTCAAAAGCTTCTGAAATTTTTTTTTTGCTTTCACTTTGCACATTTTATTTTTACTATTTACATTTCATGATCACAACTAATTATTTGTAAGCCTACTATAAAATTATTTTTTGAAAATACAAATGTATTATTATCAAGTAATATAAAGACAAAAAATGAACACATTCTAACATGATTACACAAATAAGACAAAAACAAAAATTCACTAATGAATCTGAAAATAAATTTTCAGAAGGTTTTTAAAAAGTATTTGAACAAAAAAAAGTACATAAATAAATTTTATACCTCTTATTTTTTGCAAACATATTATTTACAATGGATAAAAATTGCATAATTCTTTCATCTAGGTGAAGATCTTCGAGGCCTTTGAAAAGATAAGTATACCTAAACAATAATAATATACATGAAATAAGTGTCGGACAAATACAAGACAGTTGATATCTCAGTATTATCCAATTAATCTTTAAAAGTCCCAACAGATCTTATGACATTTTATTACAATCACTATTCTGAATGTGCAGTTAATTTTATAAACCAATATTTGCTTATTAATTTATGACTATATTAATAAGTCTTAAATTTTGGAAGAATGATAAAAATTAAATACCTGTGTCCATCTGATCCAATAAAAGCAAGTTTTTTAGGTTTTGTTTTTGTTGGTAGAATTGATACAGTACCATGTACTGATTGAACAGTGACTACACCAGAGGCTTTGTTGATACCAGGCATTGGTATAACTGTTGACTTGAGAGATGCCAAAACAGGACTTATATGCTCCATGTTCAAATGGGAGCGTGACTGTTGCTGAACTTTTTGTTGCAATAGCTGATACAACTGTATGAAAACAAATATTCATTAATAAAAGAACATTCAAAATTAGAAGAAAAACATTACATAAAGAACCAAAAAATATTTAAACAGAAATATTTACCTGTTTAAAAACAGTCCAACTTTCTTGAGGTTTAGATGGATCTTCAGGATTTTTCAATTTATTCATTGCATTTTCTATAGGTTTCTCAAATGTTTTTTGAAACCACTGTTCATGTGGTGTTTCTGCAGGCTGACTTGTAATAGTTTGTAACTGTTCTAGTAAATACAATGTCTAAAAAAAAATTCATATAAAAAAATATAAATTAAATAAAATTCATATTAAGAATACACCTCAAAGGAAAGGTTTAAAATAAAGAGCAGAAAAGATTATTTCTTTGCAACTCATATCATAAACAGAAAAATTCAAATTTATATAATTTCAATGTGAACTCAAATCAGAATCAACAGTCTAAAATAAATTACAGTTAAAAAAAAACTAAGAAACATGCTTTTATAGTTAATTGAACTAAAAAGTACAAAAATAATTCTTAATATAAATAAAACTATTAATGAGAAAATTAACGTCATTGTGGTTAAAGCGTGTGTGGGATGCTTTGTGCTACATTTTTACAATAACTGCATTTCGGAATAGAACTAGTAAGAAATTATAACAAGTGATATCGAGCACCCCCCCTCCGCTTTTACCCCAATGACATTAATTTTTGTGTTAATCATTTTATTCTTATATATATATATATTTATTGAAAACAATTATAAAATCCCAGTGCACCACAAAGTATCACATGAGGCTTACGGAAGTAAGTATTAAACACACATTCAAGGGAAATAAAATTTTTTTAAAAAAATGAGGTTAAGAAGAATTACAAACAGTTACAACAAATTCACGGGAATTTTTGAAATCACTTCCGGTGGAAAGAAGTTGGTGAAAATTCGGTGGCCAATTAATGTTAAGTCTCTTGAATAAGTTATTGTCTTATGATCTTTCTCTCTCTGACATACTTAGAACACAGAAGGATTACATGTTCTACATTTTCCTCACCACTAATATTACAGTCACAGGAAGATGAAGGAACTAAATTAAATTTGTTCAAATAGCTTTTGAAATTATTCTTATATTAAGAATTGTTTTACTTTTTAGTTCGATTAATTATAAAACAATGTTTATTGGTTTTTTTTACATATGTGTGTGTATATATATATATATAAACCATAATTTATTTTTCATTTTTTAATTCAATCTACAATAAGAGTGTTTTTTCAGTTTCTTAAACATCATTTATTCATTGATGAATTTATCCTTGACTTTGATATTTGGAGCCGCAATAACATAACTGCTGGAATTAAGACTTGCTCTTCAAATTAGCTTACGCGAAGTGAATAGAGGTGAACTTAGGAGAAAACGAAGCTCTCCATGGAGTTTTAAATTCTTTTTAAGAGTATGATTTTTGAGTTAATGCTTTCAAATTTCACACATTGATAGCAAACAAAGGTAATTTTTAAACAAAAATTGAAAGGAAAGAATTTATAAAATACTTCCTCGAAAAAAGATTATTAGACGGGAAAAAAACTTTTTTTAACATCTGTAATTTTTAAGCAAATCTTTCAATCTTTGGACAAATTAAGAATAATAGACACTAAGGAAAAAAATTTTCGTGTGATTTTTTTAAATGATGAGGTTATTAAGTATTTAGTTAAAATATTGAGTATTTTTTTGAAAAATCTGTAGGAAAAAAAAAGGTTTTTGGTATTTTATTTTTTAACTCACTGGTTCTAAAAGAGCAAAGTATGAACTTTTTTAGTTCAGAATTTTGATTCATTACAATGATAAGAACGATTGAAAAGTTTCATAAAAAATGCCTCAATATTGACTGTTTTTAGGAAAAAATCAGAATGCAAAATAACATTACTTTGTAAAAAAATATTTATCATATCATGGTGAAATAAACAATCCTTTCGACTGAGGAATTTATTTTGTCCAATTTTCATACCGAAAATATGATTGTAGTTTTAAAAAAATGACAAAAATGTCGAAAATCTTCCTCTGTCAGGTTTTTTGGTGTATTGGCAGAATAGAGCGCATACAGGGGCAAACTATTTGTCTTTTTAACTGATTGCTATATCAGAACAAAATTTTGAAAATATTGTATTGTTATTGGTCCTTGACAAGTGTACAAAATTTAGAATTAATCTAACTTTTAAAGTAGATAAAAATGGAGTTGCAAGATTCCACCCGAACAAATTACATTGCAATCTAAAAATAACAAAAATTGGAGGAATGTTGCTATTAAGAGATTGGCTTGAAAGAAGTTTCTTAATAAGGTCCAGGCTCACACCAGTGTTTGTTGAATCACTGATTAAGAACATACAAACAATTTTTGGTTTAATTAAAAAATCCATCTTATTCACTGGCAGCTTAGGGTATGCCTTGGTCAAGGTTAAAAAAAAAATTAAGATACCTAAAATATCAAAACAAATTTTCAATTAACTTACAGGTTTCACATAAACATTATGCTTTTCTTTGATTATTTCTCGCTTTTCATCTTTGCTTAGAAATTGATTATTCATCACTTTTGATATTTCTTTTTCCAAATTTGAAAATCTCCTGAAAGAAGAAAAAAAAATTTAAATGATCAAAAAATATGAATAAAACATTTAATGAACCTGAACCATAGAAGTAAAAGATGTTGTTGCAAAAAAAAAGTTTGTGTATGTATACAGTTATTTCACATATATTACAGTATTTTTAAACATTGATTTAATGGAGAGGGCATAATTGCCTTTTATTTAGCTAACAATACTATCTGATAAAACAGATATTTTAAACTGGACCTTTCTGCAGTTTTTCTAAGGCAAATAACTGCTCTTAAATGGTTTTTTTTATCAGAAAGAATTAAAATTTTTAAAATTGAAATTACGTACTTCACTTTGAAAAGTCAACTAATAGCAATAAGTTTGTATAAAATATTAAGTCAATTTTTCTAAAAATAAATAAATAGTAGATTTCAAACAAGATCCATCATTGGCTACTTTTTGCATTTAAAAATATAAATACTATATCAATTACTACAACCCATACAAATTTTGAGAGCTACATTCTTTGAGGCTGCCACACATATATTTTAGATATTATTTGGGCCGTGGGTAGCCTAGTGGTTAGAGCATCGGACTCCAGACCGGAAGGCCTGGGTTCGGTGCTCGATGTCACCAAATACCCTCCGAGTGCATGCGGAGTACGTGCTCGTTAAATCAGTGGGTCCGTAGTCTTGTGGGCTTATTCACGAGCGCAGGAACTGGAGAATATTTCCCTCCCCTTCAGTTCACTTGCAGAAATTGTGGAGGTGGAGATAGAGGTTGTGTCGCCATCTATCGTCCCTTCGGGGAGTTTCACCGAGCTTAAATCGCACTGTCACCTGTATGGTGCTCAAGGCCAACGACAGGCGTACCTCTTGCCCATGCCACGATGAATTTCGTGGGCCTCGTTCTGGCTACGTCAGACAGGTGGCATTAGCCACAACAACACACAACAACAGATATTATTTTTTCAGAAAATTCCCCGCACTGCTTCTGTTTTAAGAACTTTTGTCCGAAACACTTCAAATAATACTCAGACCCTCAGAAACAGTTATTTAACAGGAAAATCATAACCTTATAACATATTATATACTTTTTCTCAGAAAGTATAAATCACATTTTAAGAATTTCAATTTTTAAATATATTTTATGATCTTTTAATTTTTAACAGCTGCATAAAATACAAGGCAGCATAAAAAGCAACTTTCTATTTCTAAAAATACTAAAATATCTTTCCAAAAAAGATTCACTCACCTATTAACTTCACTCTGATGCATGTTCAATGTGCCAAGCCATAACTCATCCCAAAGCAAAGTGATTCTATGAAGTTCATGAATTAGATTCTTAGCCTCTGATATGGTTCTTTCATCTTGACTTCCCAATGTTTCTACAAGAGCTGTAAAACAGTTCTGCATGATGGCAGTCTTTTGCCTATCATCCTCAGAGTCATCATCAGACAACGGACCTAAGGGTTGGGGCAATTCATCTGGACTGTTTTCTTTTTGAGATCCAGAAGCATCTTCAACATTGTCAGAAAGGTAGGCTCCAAACAGACCTACAAAAATGAGATCATTCATTGAATGCCAATTCAAAATTGCTGGCCTTGTGTGCCCAAGTTTGCAGGTCCAAAGCCAATGGATTTTTATGATGCCAAAAATTAACAGCATCCATGTCGTATGATTATGCGGCATGCAAAAGATCCCTTGAGTGCCTGTTTGGCTTAGGTGCTCTAGGCAAAATTAAATTCTTAGTGCAGTTTCACATTTTCATAACTCAGGCGCCTCCCTCTAGAGGAAACTGGACATCAAAACTAACTGCAGCAATTGGTATACCATCTACATTGGTGCTGCACTAAAAAGAGGGGAGTGTACTAGGTCTGCAATGGTAGAATACCAACCTGCAGCCTCATTAGAAATAAAAAGGAATTAAATGTAGAATTTAAAATTAAGAAAAATTATTAATACATGTGCTATTTCATTATACACATAGTATATAAAAATTTGAAAATATGAGAGAAATAAATAAACATGAGAATGGAGCTCAAAATAATAAAAGAGAGCTATAAAATAAATTATACTATACTCAAGTTATAACAACTAAAAATTTAAGTGGTCGAGGACCTAGATATATGGATGTATAACACAATTTATTAAAAATGTCACTTTTACAAAGTTTGACATTCATATACATTAAGAAAAAGGACATCAAATTAAATCTATATCAAATTAATTTTATATTACTAAAAAAAAATGGAACTAATTCGATATCAGGGGTAGTTGCGCCAGCGCCTAGCAGCGTTTGCTGTAGCTGAAATGGAATCCAATATGGCGGTGTCCGCTGAGGAATCGGGACGGAAAATAATTGGAATTGCATGATTTCCGACAATTTTAGATGTAACCAAAGAATAATGTTGATGAAAATCGTGAAAATTGCTAGTGAAATAGTGTACTTACCTTTTATAGATGTGGACGAAAGGATGGAAAATTCTGAGTACCAGGATTTTTTTTTTTTTTTGCAAAAGGAAAGGAATATGACTATGATAGTTATGAAAGTTAATTTATTGAAGTTAAATGAGAATAATGCATTTTTTGAACAGGATGTAATATTGAAAAGGAAGTTTTAAAAATTAAAAAAAAAAGGTGCAATGCTAGTTGTTGAAAATATTACCAAAGGGTTATGAATTCGATTTCTCGACTCCCAGTCCCGAAACGATTGTCCATTCAGCCGAATTAATACTTCAAACTAGGTCAAGAAATTTAATGAATGGGTCCTCTTTGAGAGCGAAACAAATTTTCCTGAACATGCACCAGGCAATATATCCTTCAAATCTTCCTTTTCGATTATATTCAGGCAAGGAAGCTTTGAAGTGCCGCCAGGTAACTTCAATAGTATTAGTATGAGCGCCGGTCTCAGAATCAACGAATGGTTAACTGTAAGGTGATAGCCTCTTTCGTTCAACCTTCCGTAAGATTTCCAGCTGTCAGAAATAACAGTCGTTCCTGGTTCGATCCATGATTCAATAAGGCCGAGAAGTGTTTCTGCCGTCCTGTCGTGAACTGCAACCAGGAAGCAGCGTCCCGTCTCACGTTCTAAGCCGCCAAAAACCCACTGTCCCTCCACAAAATGACCCTTATTATATTTTCTTTTCCTAATTTTACTCTCGTCAATTTCAACCGTTTTACCCTCCCCCAAGCTTCTCTGTGTTAACGACAATTTGTTCTATTAACACATCGAACGCATAGCTTCGCCAATCGGCAACAGCCTGCGAATAAATTCCGAGCTCCTTATGAATTTGAGCCAACGAGGAACGTCTGAAGAACTCATAAATCAAAAGTAGAATGGTTGAAATAGGCAATTTGCTTCCTGAAAAAAAAAGAATTTGATCTTATTGATTTCTTACTGCGGCAGCGATAATTTCCGCAGCAAAAGATTCGACCGTCCAATTTTTTCGATGTATCCGGAGCAACGTTCATGTCGCAGCCACATTTCTCGCATTGGAGGGTGTTTGAAATCATTGAAATTTTCAAAAGGAACGAGAAAAGATAATAATTTTTTTAAAATAAAGTTGACCAAAAGTGTGAATTCGGAACACCTTTAGGACCAAAGAAATTAAAAGAGCCATGATATTCCTTGGAAAAAAAATCCTGGTACTCACCTATAACTGTGTAAATATCCATTTCCTTGACAAACACACACACACACAAAAAAAAAAAGAGTACAGAAAAGTAGCAGGTGACTGAAAATGATAGCATTTGCCAAGAATTCGAATTAAAAACATCTGCAAAGAAAATTTTGACCACGCAATAAAAAGAAACCAATAAGAATGAAGTATTTAGAATTAAAATTGTCTGAAATTAAAAGGATTAGCGCATGCAAAAAAAAAAAAAAAAACAAATTAGAATGAACTACAAGAAACATCTCCATGGCAACAACATCACCAAAGGAAAGAAATTTCAAGGCAACCATATTGCAATTTTGTTGGCGAACATAAACAACAACTCGGCGCTACTACCCCCAATATCAAACTAGCACCAAAAAAAATCAGTCAGATAAAAACATGTGATTTACAAATACCTGATGTTTCTTCCCTAAACTGAGGACCCACTTTTAATGTAAGAGAACCAACAACTGCAGGAAAGACAATCAAATGAGGAGCAGCTTGTGCGACACGGCATAGGAGGTCAGAAATACTTTGCCTGACATACATTTCTGGATGATTGAGACGAGAAAAGAGTTGAGGTATAATTCCTGAAATGGAAGAGAAAATTGATAATCCTGAATCTGATATACTTTCTAAAAAGTAATTATCTGAAGATTATTTACATCAAATTTACCTTTCCAAGGAGTTGTGGGTGTTTCGGCTAATCCATCTTCTAAAACATCTCTAAGCTCTGAAGCGTGTTTCACGACTAATCTTAGCAAACGAAGAGTAGCAGTCACATTATCATCGTCTGTCTTTTCCTTGTTTGCTATCTGCAAAGCAGCCATAAAGTATTTAATTCAGAAAAAGAAAGGGAAGAGGGAGAAATATCCAAAAATTTTTTTTTTTCAAAAATAAGCAAAATGTTTTTGTACCTTTGCATTCAGTTTCAAGTATTGCAAATAAGAAACTGCAGCTATTCTATAATATGAATATGCACGACTAACTAACACCTTCCATATTTCTATAATATTCTCAATCACAGTTTCATGATTGTCCAGTTTCAATATAAAAGGGCAATGAGCCATCAGTTGCCAGCGGATTTCTTCAACACTACTTTCAGTATAGTCCTAAGTACATAGAAAATCAAACAATTCTGAATAAATCTATTTTAATTTTATTTTGATTTACTTTTTATAAAAAATATATTAGTAAATATAGATAATTTTAAAAAAGTACAACATAGAAATATTTTGTTTGGCAATACATTTATATATTATACACTTTCAAAAGATTTTAGAATGAATTCAAAATTCAAACATGTTTAAAAAAATAATTAAACCATTTAAAAAAAAATATTTTCTACCACAAATAGCAAAAAAATTATAAACCATTAAAAAATATGAAGTACAATATTCAAAAAAATCAGGAGACCACATGGATGTAATGAAATTACAGAAATATTTCTTCTGATAATTAATGTACAACGAAACATCCATAATCTAAAGTGTAGCAAAAAACAGAAGAAAAACTCGTATGCAAGTTAATAGTCATGATGTCAAAAACCAGAAAAAGGAAAAAAGTGCAGAAATAGTAATTTCACAAAAAGAAGCCGTTTTTCATTGTCTTAGTGGGGAAATTCAACCTTTTTGCTGTGGTTTTTGAGAGAAGGTGACTGGAAAATGTCATGGCAGCGTGATCTAGCAGAACCCTTGCTTAGAGTATTATCAGGAAACTGGAATCCGGGCAAACTCGGAGAATTATAAAGGATACTGTTCGAAGTGCATAAGTGTCATTGCAAGATGGTGGAATTGATTCTAAGAAACAAGGCATGTTCGACGTTGGCTGGGACAAGGCTGTTCATGCGTTACCACAGCAAATACTGACTAGTATATCTTGTTAAAAACTCCTCGAGATAGAACAGTGTGATGAAGCTGGTAACTTTCCCCAATTACTACGGACTCCTTGCCGACAAACGTTGCGAGAATTGTAGACTTTTCCTTAATTGTTGGGAAGGAATTTTGGAACTGGGCCCTCGGCGTCACAAAGAGACGCATCAACAATGTGTTTTCGTTTACTCCCGATTCCGGTGACGACAGTGTGTCTGGAAACATACAATGTGTACCCAGACATCCGCGCCCATAGGGCTAGAGATGGAATGTGTCGGGACCGATGGGGTAGGCAGAGGGACAACATTTCAAAAGAGCGGAGTCCAATAGGAGCAGAAAAAGGACAAAACATCAGAGGATGATGAGGTTGGATGGGATGAGAGAGGAGTGGATATATAAAGGGAGTGAGAGAGTCAGAAGGATGAATTGCGATTTGGAGGGTGCTGTTGTGAGCCCCTCGTAGTCATAGAGATTGTTTTTTGGAGGTACTGTTGTAAAGCCCTCGCAGCTATAGAGATTGCGTTTTGGAGGGTGCTGTTGTGAGCCCCTTGCAGCAATAAAGTTTTTAGAGAGAGCCGTTGTGAAGCTCCTCCCGCAAAGAGATTGATTTTTGAAGGAGCCCTAGTGAGGAACCTTCCATGTAACGAACAAGGAAAACTGCGAAGTCTGCGGAATCCGGATTTGGAACCAGCGAACTCTCCTGACTCAGTGGGGGAATTACCGAGAGTGAATTACGACCTTATTGTAGGTGAGAATGTTGTGATGAATGCTACATATCCTTTTGCTAATACATTGTGCTACTGTATTTTTTGATTACATGGTGAAATAAAAAGTTTTTAATCCAGAGCTGTGCGAAGTCATTACAACAGCAAATGCAATGTAGATTCAAAGACATGGTAACAGGAGAAAGACAAACAATCCAAAATAAGCTTTAATGGAGTGACCAGCATGCTTTCCTGATCTAAATCCGATTGGGCATGTTTGGGATGTACTCGGATGATGCATTGCTGCAAGTCCAAAGGACACTGTATAAAACTTGGAGATCACACTTTGACAAGAGTGTCCAATGTATCATTGCATCCCTGATTAACAGGTGTGTGCAGCAGTTTTCTGATTCGGAAAGACCACATACCATACAAAACATCCAAACAATCAGTTTTTTGTCCTTTACATGCAACCAAATTATTGTCCTGAAGCATCATTTCATGTTCTTTAAGCCATTTTAAAAAATTACAGTTCCTATACAATTGTTTTTTGCTTTTTTCCCCTGTATTGTGTTTTACTACACCTGTATTCTCCATTTTACACACATACATGACATCGTTGTCTCTACAATTTTTTCCTTGCTCCCCTAATTTTTTTTAGCAGTGTACTTATTATTTCTACAATACCATAATATGAATGCAGATTTAATCAAAACAATGATCAAAAAATATTAATACTAAACACAAATGACAAAAAAAGCATTTTTTTAAAAATCTGATAAAAAAAAAGAATTACCATCTCTTGATTATCCCATTCACTTCCAGAAGCATTGTGTAGGCTTGTAATGATTCCTAACAAAACATCCAAATCTTCTTTGCGGGTCTTAAAAGAATAAATTTTAAAAATCTCACTTTTGCTTTTTTTAAAAATGTCAGGAAAAATTTTAATTTACAAAACAAAATTATAATTGATTTGACTGAAATTTAAAAGATAAAAATTTTAAAATGCTACTTAAAAATTCTTTTATTAGCCTCACACCTAAATTAAATTTTAAAGCATGCAGACATTTAATAAAAATAAAAGTCACTTACATTTGGTATCAAGGTTAAAATTTTATCCTTTTCTTCAGGAAGCATATTCAAAGATCCATTACTGAAAGATGTAATGTACCAAATGTAGAAATATACATATAATTTTATGACTTTTGAAAGCATGAAAGAAAAATAAAGTACCTCATGATAAGCAAAATTGAAATTTTCATAACTATACCATTAATATGTACTTAGAGCAACATATGCATGTTACTTACCAAGCAGTATTTACAACTTTTCTACCATGCCCATAACACCAAGATGCAAAATTGCTCCAGGACTTTGCAAGAGAGGGACATTGATAAACACTTAACTGCAAAATCTGGCCAACAAGGTAATCTGATTCACTCACAACATTTTCATGAGGCAAACCTACAAAAAATTTTCAATCAATAACAATCTTCAAACATTATTGTGAATACTTATTATAAAAAGAGTATTGGAGATTTTATTGAAATTATTTATTTGACAATTAATAAAAAAGCATCAGACTTTTAAAAAGTACATACAAAAGAATGCACTTTTTAAAATACTGGAATTTAAAACAATGAGCGATAATAATCAAAGAAAACAGAACAATAAATTATAGTACAATTACATAATCAGAAAAATTGCCCAACATAAAAATATATCTTACCATTTTCAAAATGTTTACACAGGTTTGATAAATCATGTGGCTTCATTTCTTGCACAGTATTTATTAATAATGAATGCCAGGCAGTTTCTTTGGATAAACATAATTCAGAATTACCTTGAGAATTTATTTTGACATCATACTGAATATACTTCACAAGATTCAGCATTGATCTGTAATTAAAATGTGTAAAATTAAATTGTTAGAAATTATGATTTTCAAAAAAAAAAAGGTGAAATTTCTGATAACATATTATAAACTCTTTTGGGATGAAGGATGCAAATGTGTGTGTACCACTAGGGCTGGAGGTTTCTCCTTCAAGAGTCACTCACAGATCTGAGGGTTTATTGTAGTTAAGGAGGTTCACCCATGTAATGAGTTCAAAAAATAAAAAATAAAATTTTTTTTTGCATATAACTTGCTTCTTTAACATGTCTAGAATATATGGTGGTAAATACATTTAAAATTCAAAGTCGTTATAACAAAAAAAGGAAGTGTTAGAAGAGCAGCTGTTTGTAGCGCTAAGTTAAGATTTTCACTGTTTTAATCGGACTTGAAACTTAAATGCATTTTTCTCAAAACTGTTTTTCAAACTTTCCTCCATCATATCTCAAGAATGGTTTGACAGAATGACTTCAAATGTATAGGGTAGACTCAGCACAAATATACGCACCAAATGAACTACAATCATTCCAAAATTCAAAATATTTATATTTTTTATAACAAAAAAACCCATGAAATTTTAAACTTTTTCTTCAGAGGTCTACCAAAAACCCAATTTTTGATATTTTCATTTGAGTATAGTTTATTCGGTACATTTAAGCTTAGATTTAAAAGCTGTTAATTTTTATTTAATTTTAGATAAGCCAATCAATCCGAATCATGGAGGAAGTAAGTCCCTTTTTTAGAGGCAGGTGAGTTCAGAGAGCTATAATTCACATTCTATTGGATATTTTAAGCTAAACATTTTTATACATTCTCTTGATCTCCCTCATCAAAAAACATTTCCTAAAAATGCTTAAAAAACAGGTTGTCAAATGGGTGAACACCCTTAAGCCTAATTTCATGAAAATAGTGAAATATGAATGCATTGTTTAATACTGCTCTGTAGATAATATGAAAGGCTTAATAATTTGTATTTACATACTTTATTTACTTAAGTCATTTTCTGTTTAAGTACAATTTTTTAAACATTTTGGTGTCAGCATTTATTTATCATTTAATAACTCTTAACATTATACATTTGAAAACTAAATATGTTCCTTAAAATTCTTTCCCTAGTAAGAAAAATTTTAAAACAAAAATCTACTCATAGCTCTACATTACAATCTGTGCTAGCAACACACTCAAGTCCATAAATTAAGGATAATTCAGAGTCATGCAGAAATTGAACTTTAAATATATATAAATATATCGCCGTAAACACATCATCTTCAAGAACATATGCAAATTACAGGAAGACACCAAAAGTACATCAAAATGACAAGAGTGCAATATATAAGGAATATGGGCAAAGAAGTAAAATTGCTCATATGCGCTTTATAAGCCTTTCAGTGCAATAACTACAGTTATGACACAAAGGATGCATTTGAATGATTTTTACGTAATAGAATTATTGGCCATCTGGAATGAGAGCATACACAGTCGAAAGTATCTGTGGAACTTGGAATCGTCCAGAGTGGCATCTCCAGGCTTTGGCAACCATTACAAGATGATGGTTACAGCACAGGTCGCCTCTGAGTTACACCAAATGAGGACTGGTATTTTGCAGTTACAGCCAAAAGAAACAGAGCACAACATCAGACCTATCTCGTCAGTTCTCTTCAGCCACTGGTACAACAGTTAAAAGGCAGACTGTGTACAGACGTATTTCATTTACTGCAACTCTCTGTCATGGCCCGCCTACCGTTAACCTGGAGTAAAAAGCATGCATTGCGGACACAACAGTGGGCTTGTGTGCTGTTTTCAGATAAGTCCAGGTTTAGCTTGCAGTCTGATTCTCACTGGATTTTCATATGGAGAGTGCCAGGTACCCGTTACAACATCAACGAACAACACAGTTTTGGTGGTGCAGGATTGCTCTTTCGGGGGGATTATTCTGGGTTCCAGAACTGACCTGCATGTTCAAATTGGAACTATGACAGGCCAAATCTATCGGGGCACCATTCAGGAACAACACGTACATTTGTTTTGTGGTGCCATGGGCGCAGAATTTGTGTTTATGGATGACAATGCCTGTCCTCACCGTGCAAGCATCATAAATAAATGCCTTCAATCTGAGGATATCACCCATATGGACTGGCCAGAATTCTCACCGGACTTGAATCCAGTAGAGCATGTGTGGGAGATGCTTGGCCGATGAGTTGTAACCCACTAACCACCTCCTACACATCTACTGGAACTTCAAAGAGCATTGCCTGATGAATGGCGTAACATTAACCAAGATTAGATCAATAATTTGATACTCAAAACACCTAGGTGTTGAGTGGAATGTATTGCATCATCTGGGAGAGATATACATGTATTAACCCCTTAACTTCCGCCGGTGTGTATATACGCCTCACTCTATGGATACGTTCACTGCCGCTGGCGTATATATAAGCCTTTCTGAGGTACGATCCTTTGCATTGCGCTGCTGTAAAAAAACTGCTCCCACCGCCTTCGAATGCCATAAAATGACCTTGACGTTTTTTGAAACAGATTTTCTTATTTCAGAGAAGAGGGATAGGGTATTGGTAAAGGAGATGTTTCTGAAACGATGAAAGTCATAGCTGTGCAGTTTTTGCTTCTGTTTCTGTTTGAGTAGGTCTTTTTTTTATTCTTCCTTTGCTTCCGTTTTCGTTTATTGTGCGAAATAGACGATCTTTTTACGAAAATATCCGACAGTGATTTAGATGACTATTTTTCATCACCATGTTTCAGGATATATCATAGGACAGATAATTTATTTTTTATTATATTGTAACTCTAGAGATTTTTTTTTATTTTCATTTTATTATTTTATCCTTTTTCTTTTCTTTCTTTTCTAAAGGAAAAGTAAATAGTTTTTGGGAGGAAAACACTCCTTTTCTCTTCCCTCAACAAATTGAGTAACAACGTGCACCTCTAGGAAAAATGGTGGCACTGGGGGATGAATTTTGTAACTTTTCCACGGCAGTTAAGGGGTTAACCATCATACCAAGCATGTAATACTGGTTTTTGTAAATAGGTTTCTTTTTGTAATTTGCTCCAGGGAGCAAAAATTGCAATTTTTATTTAATGATATCAAACATATAGCATCTTTTTTGCTTTTTACCTTTGTTTAATAAAAAGGCTTCACAAATAAGTTACATTCGTTTTGTGTCCAACCTTTTCTTAGCTTGAACTTGCATTATCCTCAATTTATGGACATAAGTGTAAATGACTTTCTATTTAGGGTTTTTTTTACAGGAAAGGGAACAAACAAAAGTTAAATTTTCTGTTGTAGGTGACCAGAGAGAGAAGCATTTTCTTTCAATGCAATCGGTAGAGAGCGGCAATGAGGTGTCTGCAAGAGAATTGTAAAGTGCCAAATATCTAAATTCTAAAAACTAGTAAATATTCTAATAATTGTACAATTTATATAAAATGGCCAAACGTTTGGTGTTGATTAAGAACATCTATTAGATATTATTAGGTGTACAACTTTGCTTCCACCGGTTTTTTCCGAAATTCGAGGCTTTATTGTAATAAACTGATTATACATTTATGTTTCAATAATTGCGTTTGATAGTGATCGCCTGTGATTGTTTCAGTCGGTTTTAACAACTCATAATACACTACGCTGAGCTGGTCCCGCCAAATGCCATGCTGGTCTTCGATGTCAAAATCACCGTTCTTGAAGTGTTGAAACCACTCTCCTCACGTTCTTTCATTAATAGCGGCCTCACCATAGGTATTTGAGAGCATTCGATGAGCCTTAGCCGCAGATTTTATATTAAAGCAGAAAATTAAAACCTCCCGCAAATGACGAAAATTTGGCTCGTAAGCTGACATGTTTAATCGAGAATAACTTTATGATGCAGACACAAATCAACTAACATTTAGATGGCATTATGTTAACAAATACCTAAGCTTATTGTATGACATCTACAATGTATTTATTTTGACTACAACTTACCGCTACAGCCATTTGTTGCAAAACGGCAGAAGCAAAGTTGTACACCTAATATATGAACTGATAATTTGAATATTAGACATCTGTAATTAAACTAAATAAATAACTAGCTTTAACCACAACCTTTATTTTGTAAGCGAAAATAGTGAGGGTGAAACATAACCTGATCATACAACATAACCCATGTTCTAGTGTGTAGTCAGGAAAAAAAAGTTCAAATCCCCTTAAAATTGTTATTTTTGCAACATTTATATACCTCAAAGTTTTCTTTTCATTTTGTAATAAAATGACATTTGCAACATAATGTTTTTGAAGTAAATCACATAAATTGAAGTACTTTTTATTGATTGTACCACAGAGAGTAAAGCCATCATAATGTACCCTGCATATATACCCAAAAATAAAAATTACTGTAAAATCTGACATAACATGCATTTTTAACACAAAAAATAAGAACAAAGTTTACAGGTGCACGTTATACGCCAGGTATAAAAATGAGTTTTAAAAATAAAAAAATAACATGAATATAGAAAAAAATTAAAACTTCTACATATATCAGAATAGTGTTTATTTAAAATCAATGGCATTTCTAATAAACTTAAAGTGTTGTAGTTCTAAAAGTATATTACTTTCTCATAATCTTTGGATAATATCTCACATAAATGACTTTAAAATATAATATAACTAGCTGGTATACCCGTTCTTTGCACAGGTGGACTGAAAAATTAAACAACACAGATTGAAGGATAAAGAAGTTTTTAATGAGTTAATGTTACGTGAATTGCAAATTAAACAAAAAAAGCTTTTTGCGTAGCTCAGCTAAACAAAAAAAGGTTAAATTTTAAGTATGTAGATCTAATAGCTGATAAAAAGGATTTTTTTTTATTTATAACTCCCCGTAACACTCTTGAGGGTCTACTTTTGAAAATACCTTCGTAAGCTGATCTCTGCTCAGCAAAAGTAACACATTGTTAATAGTTTTGTGTAATGAACTCTTAAAATAGTGTAAATAATTTTTATCTGAAAGTATAATACATTAATATTACTTTCTGTAGTATTTATTTTATGTTAAAATTGTAATATTCACAAGCAACGCCGTTTCTTAAATTATAATGATGATTCAATGAAAAACATAGCGAAATGTTAATGATAGAGTCAAGTTGGCAAATGCCTAGCTACTTTCATAACTCAAGCTTTATTAGAGCTTTGTAAGACCCGACGTGTAGGGGAGAAATGCACTTTAATACTTCATACAACCGCATTATGATTTACTGCAGTTTTTTTCAATATTTTTTTTGGATCACTACATTTAAAATTAAGAGATATACATATACAAAATACTCCATTTTGGAAAATTTAATTCGTTAGAGCTAATAAATTAATTAAAGATATTCCACTGTAAAATTAATTATATATACCAATCACTTAAAATAAGTAGTCAAATCATTTTCTAAGGTCTTCATTAACATACAAAAACATAAGACACTTAAATTTTGACAAACTATCTTTTTCGCTAAAATACTCATCATAGAACCCGTGCTGCCATATATCTTAGAAGAGAGGATTTCAAAGAATATTCCTGCTAAGTATGGGTAGAATATTCCTTCTAAGTTGGTGTAGTGTGGTAGTTAGGAGAAGGGGGTGTCAGCTCAGGTGTCGTCCACGTCACTTGACCATGGTTCAAAATTACGTGATCCGTTGCCAAAAGCCCTCGTGTAGCTGAACAGTGCGACATTAATATTCACTCACTCTCACACTCCAAAAAATAGAGTAGAGTAGTTATTAAAAATAATTATATCTGCCTATTCAATTAAAATTATAGCGTTATAATTAACTACTAATCACAAACAAATTTTGAAAATTTGCCCAAATGATGCAGTGTGAAAGAGAAAGTTTATTTACTTTAAGTATCACAACTGATAAAAGCATTTATTTGGAAAAAAGATCAATTTCTTACTACCAAATGTGCATAATAAAATCATAAAAAAACATTAAAATAAAGAGAGATTTATAACAGAGACCTCTTTAGACCTTTTTTAGACCTCTCCCTTCAAAACTTAGTTTTATTCTAAAACAAAAAAAATTAGGGATTATGCTGATCACAGGAGTTAATTAGAAGCGAGCACCTTGCGTAGCCAAAACAAAAAGAGTTCTTTCACAAATAAAAGATAGATACATGCAGACGTGGGGTTTTTTGCAGCACACGCCAGAATTGCTTGCAGATTGCAGAATTTTTTCCTACTTACTTGACAAATATCATTATATTTTGGACACTTCTCACAATATCTTTATAAATTATAACCTATGCAATAAATTATAGCCTATGTGCTATTCTGATGTATAAGCTATATTACTGTAAAGTTTCATTAAAATCCATTCAGTTTTTGCATGAAAGACCCACAAACATATTAGATTGCACACGCACACCTCAGGTTTCTTTGTAAAGGGAGTGCGCATTATATGGTGAATATACCTAAAAATTAAAAATGCAGCTTGAAAGTACCGGTGCACATCATGTGCCGAATTTTGCGGTAACTCTTTTTACCTTGATACATAGAATATATAGTTTTTTTACTTCACACAAAATAAGAAAACATTATTTAGTGATATAGTAATTCCCTTGAAATATAATAGAATAAAAATAATTCTAAAGGCTATATTGTGTACTGCTCTTTCAATTACTATTAATAATTACATGGCATTAGATGAATTTTTTGCAATGTATTTCAGGGGGAATATTTATAGTTGTCATTTCTAGTGGACATCAGATAAAGTCAATACATTTTTCTAATATTTATCACATATATATGTACATGTTTACAAAGTAAACTTACAATAAATTATACTCTAGTTTTGAAATATTTTTATTTTTTAGATAATGTAGCTGCTATAGAAAGTAAAACTAAGCAACAAAAGGCAAATTTTAATGATTAGTGGGAAGAGCAACTCTGCTTCATTTATTATAAAAAAAACGTATGCACAATTCCACTGTAGCAATGGTTAAAGAATATTAAATGGAAAGAGATTTTTAAGATAAATTTGAAAGAAAAATTTTTTAACCTTAAATCAAACTTAATAAAAGAGTACGCCTATTTATCTAACTAATTTCTTAATAAAAAAAATTATTACTTCACTTAAAATTGCAAATTTATGGCAAGAAAATGATTTGTGGAAGGTAAGATTACATAGAAGTCATGTTACCTGCCACCTTTTTTTTTTATGACTACAAAAATAAAAATGAAAATATTATAGCAATAAGTTCCAACTATCAGCGAGAACAGTTATTCAAAGGATTGAAATTATAGCAGCAGACATTGAATCTTAGTAGAATGATATCTATAAGAAAGTATATTCTTTTCACTTCCAATTAGTTGAGTCTACATGCATTATAATTTTTATTTTATATCTATTTATTGTTTTCATATTTAAAAAAATGCCCTTTATTTGGAATTTGAACAGCTACTTTTTGGAAGATGTCCAACTATTAAAAAAGTAGCTGACCCCTGGTATACACAATACATTGTATTACATTAGCAATGAAAAAGATTCAGAGATTTACTGAGCTAATATGAATCTATCATATCAGCCTTTTTTACATGCAAAATCAACATGAACAGACATACCTAGCATTCAACTCAGACAACTGCTCCATTTGAGCACTTGAAATATTAGGATCCTTCAAATGACTAGAAATCACAGATATGCTTTTCAGAAATAATTCACATGAATTCTCATTTTCTCCAGCACTGTGTAAGACACCAAGAAAAACACAAATAAAAAATTATAGATAAATAAAAATAAGGAGAAATTAAACATTTTAAAAAATTAACCACGTATAATACATACCAATGAAGCAATTTGGCACTTTCTCTCTGAATTCTTATTAACTTCTCACTGGGAGTCCAACTTACAGCTTTATTCATCATACTTTTTAAAGAGTCCATATTGGATATATCATAATTATTTGGAAAATTCAATTCTCTGGACTCATATATTTGAGAGTTTTTACACAAATGACTTAGAGCTTTAAATATAAGCTTATGACACATGATAAAATTTTGTTGTTTCCTTGCAAGTCTAGCAGTCACCATAAGCAGATCAAAGAAACCACCTAAAAACCAATAAAAAATTTAAAATAATATCCATAAAACAAGATAAATATGATCAAAGTCTGCAAAGCAAATACAACTTTTAATTTATTTAACTTGATTTTTTCTAGAAAACATCTGTAATTTTAAATTTTAACAAATGTAACACCTTATTAGATTTAATATTAAATTCAACTTCAAATAACATTGAAAGGTTGAAAAATAAAAACTTTTACAAAATTACAAGATATTTATAATTTTACTAGAGAAAATTTGAATTAATAAAACTGTTACAAATGTGCAGCATTATGTAACCAAATAAATCTAATATTAATAAGTTGCTGGATAACTTCATTTAATAATTTGAAATATTTCATTAGTGCAGTGCTGGCCATTAAAATTGCAACAAAAAGGATCTGCTGAATGTCAAAATCACATGAAAGGAGAAACGACATCTATAGCACTACATAAAAGAAAGGTTGTGCAGTGGATTTCTCATTCAAAAAGCACTTTGTAAGGTTGGAGTTAGCTCAGAAGAGCGTGTTATACCTTGAATAAGAAATGCTTACCAGCAAATGCAGGGATTTGATAGAGGCAGGATCGTGGCCAATTGAGAGTGTAGACTATCGTTCCTAGATATCACCAATCGCGCTGGTGAAAATTTAAACACTGTCATGTGAATACAGAATCAATGGGATGCTAAGGGTCATACTGAATGGCATGCAGGATCTTTATGCCCTTCCATAACTAACACCCTAGAGAACAAACATATTGTGAGGTCACCCCTGCAAAACCATACAACCAAGTTGTCACGTCAGGAAATGGGCATATCTGCAGCACATTCAGTATCTGCTTGTACGCTGCAACAACTTTTGTCAGCATTACTTTGGCTTTCCTTGATGAAGCAGCAAAGAAAGACTGTGACTCTGGTGCGCCGAACAACAAAATTGGATACAAGAGTAGCAAAATGTTACATGTCTGTAGTTTCCAAGGAGACCACTTGTCGCTCGCTTACACTCAATATCAGCATAGGGTCATCACACCATTGGGTAAATGACACGCACATCTCTAGTTCGGATTGATAATTTAAACACAGATTAGAACATTTCTGACATCTTATGTCCAATGGTTGTTCTTTATTCTCGAGGCCTGCCAAATGCCTCTAACCAACAGGACAATACAAGACCACATGTTGTACATCGAGTTTTGACGATATTCAACACACAGGGTATTTGATTGTTACCCTGGCCTGCAAGATCCCCAGATCTGTCACCCTTTGAAAACATCTGGTCTTGAGTTGCTGAGAGACTGATCTGTCACCTCTTTCCAGCTAATATAGTTTTTGAAGTGTGACATAGACTTACAGCAGCATGGAATGAGTTGCCTATTTCTATTATCCAAGCTCAGTTTGACTCCATGCTGAAAAGAGCCACTTTAGCACAACCAGGGGTGGCAGCTATTTATAAACTATTACACTAGTATATATATTTGAATTAATTTACAAAATATTTTTAAAAAATCAGAACATTAATTTATATTTTAGAGAAAACAATTTATAATATATACGAAATCATGTACTGCTACACTGCACTTCAAATAAAAATCTCAAGAAATATCAAATTTACAATTATTTCACGAAGCAAAATTTATGACCAAAAATTACCTTGTAACTTTCCAGTTGGTGAAGACTGGTTCATACGAAGCCAAATGTTCTCCCAATTTAATAAAAATCCTAAAACTGAGCTATAGCAATCAGATGGATCGAATTTGATTTTTTCACGTAACAATGATGAACTTGCCTAAGGAGGAAAGAAAAAAGCAATACAAGATGAACAAAATATCAATAACAGTTGCGAGTTTTGAAAAAACACACAAAATGGGTAGTTAAACAATGAAAAACGTTTTTAGAACTAATACAGTACCAAATTAGAAAAATCTAAAAAAATAAAAATTGACCTTTTTTGGAGCAAAGCATTTTTTAAGAAATACAGATTTCTCAAAAATTAACAAAAAACTTCCAGTAATGCAATTTTAAAATTCAACCAATATACAAAGTCTGTTCAAAAGGTATCCAACCTTTGGCCAGATAAAATATCTTAGTTACTATGTCGGATTGGGATCCTTAACAAATTCAAAGTAGGCTCCTAGTACTTTCACACGCTTAGCCCAGCATTTCATCAACTGCCAAAAATACTTCTTTTGGAATGGTGTTCAACACCACCATCGCACCACGCTTACCTCTATTCTGAAAACGGGATCCTTTGAATGGCATTTTCATTTTTGTGAATAGCCAGAAGTAGCAAGGAGCCAGGTTCATTGGGTAATAGTGTTCAGTAGATCCAATGCAACTGCAAGACATAGTTTTTCTGTTCCACAGACAGAAGTTTGGAAGCAAATTTTGCCACCGCTCTACGCATGTTTACACAAAATTGGATATGGAGAAACTGTATTAATCTTAAATTGTTCAGCGGTCTCTCACACAGTTAAACAATGATCTTTCTCTCTCATCGGATTTTCCACCTTTCAACAACAGCTTCATTTCAAGCAGTTTGTGTCCTCCAAGAACACTGGTCACTCTCTACCGATGCGCGGCCACTTCAGAAGCAGTGAAACATCTCCTAAATTTGTACATCCACCATAGCATTGTCTTCAAACACTTGCTGAATTTTGTAAATTGTTTCATGAAAAAAATCACCTAGCATTTGACAAAAAACTAGATGCAGTACCTTTGCTGAAGTCGTTCAGTCATCTTTAGAGAAATAAAAATCCAATGAATATGCATAACAGCACATCACTGCTGAAAATGATAGGAACAAAGGGGAAAATTGAAGGTATTGTATTAAGCTGTCACCTCCCTCTGTACACAGTGGAGCTGTTTTAGAATCTTTATTGTGCTCAGGAAAATTCAAGGAAGGATACTTTTTGAACAGACGTATAAGTTACAACAGCAACAATAATAATGAATAGTTTTTAAAAAATGTTTTAAATTTTTTTTTAATGGATGCTAAAAACAAATAATCAAAATCCATTGTTTGCTTTAAGGTTCAATAAAATTAATTATATAAGACTCATATAAATCCCTTTATAAATTTTTCACTGAGAAAATAAGTTAATCCATTTTTGATAGCCCATTTACCTATAAGAACAATTTTAAAATAATAATAGAATAACAAATTACTCTTTAAAATCATATATCAGATAATTTATAGAATTCTTTTAATACTTAACAATAGAAGGGAGAGGAGTATTTTTTTCATTAAATTTAACCAAATCTAAAGCTTTCAGCTTTAGAAAGATTATAATATTTAAAAAAAAAAGCACACGTGTGGGTATTTTTTACTTAAGTCAAAGAATTGAGATCAGAACTATGCAGAAAACAGTCCTGACCTTAATCCTATCAAAAACTTGAGGCACTGTTTGAAAACTCTTGTCCGAATGAGGTACCCATGAAATAAAAAGGAACTAATTCAGGATATAATTTTTTCCTAGCATCATGTAATAACTAAGGAAGAGCTAAAAACTATTTTCAGCTCAATGAAGCATCCATGTGAAGTTGTAATAAAGAATAATGGAAACCTCACTAAGCTCTGATAACTCACTGCTGTCATCAGTACCTAATGTATATCGACAGTTAACACAGCATAACTTTTTTTGTGTTGCAAATATTTGAATTTTGTTTTGTGTATTGAATTCAGTATTAAATTTTCTTTAAATTCGTATAAAATACTTAGCATTTTGTGCAACGTAAAATTTTGTATAAGCATATAGGTTTAAAAAACCTAACAATTTTAAAAAAGTGTCCTCAATTTTGGCGACCACTGTAACTATTTTTAAAAAAATTATAGTTACATAAAGTGAAAAGGAAAAAATTATAAACAACAAAAAGGAATCAGGATAGTGAAGCATGATGAATATGCAAGATATTTATGGTGGAGTGTTAACAGTATCATACGTTGTTCATTTTTTTAAAGCCTGTGAAAACAACTCTAAGAGACACATTGGTATGAAATTGAGAAAAAAAAGTATTAACACACACAAAAAAACACCACACACACACAATCCTCTATGATAATGCTTTACGTCAGTGGTTCTTAAACTGTGGTCCGCAGACCCCCAGGGGCTTTCAGAGCCCCTTTCCGGGGGTCCGTGAAGGTTTCTTATTTAATGTTAATATTTCCCTCTTTCACAGACTCTGTAAGGCCTCATAAAAATTGAAAGATGTGCCACATTAAACTAGATCACTAAATTGCCCTCAATGCAAACTCTACTAGAACAAGCATTTCAATCAAGAATATTAAGTCAGTATTAAATTAGTAAATAGCACAGGCAGTCTTAGGATTATTGAGGAACCTTTAAATTACTCAGACACATTTTAGGGAGTCAGGGAGAGAGGGACGTTCAAAATCTCAGTGGTTTGCAACTTCAGGCTGATTCATAAAGGGAGCCATGGTGATTGCTGATGTATGCACAAATAACTACTACTTTATGTGCAAGTAACCATAACGAATTAAGCAGAGATTCAGCCATTTCCTTCATACCTACCTGATTTTTCAGATTATCATTTGTATCACTGTTATAGAACATAAAACAAAATAAGACCTTTCACAATAGGATTAATGTCGAAACATCTTTTACAGGCTTTGTATCCCATAAAGATATATATCTTTTTAAGGAATTAATTTGTATGAAACACACTGGCATGAGCGTGTTCCTGCGTATGGTGCTTATTATGGTTCATAAAATGCTTATTTGAATTTACAAACCAATTATTTTACTTTTAATAACCTGTTACCTTGACAACAACAACAAAAAAAAAAAACCATACTAAAGATATTACTTTGTTAAATTGGAATGATGATGTGGATAAAAATAAACTAGCTTGGCTGGCATCAATTTGCAGAGGCCAATTCAAGGAAGAAATTTTCATTAGTTTCAATATGTCTCCTTTAGCTTCATTAATTTGATCAGATAAATCACTCCTACAGGAAATAAAAAATGAGTTATATATATATATAATTAAAACAATATACTTTCTTCATATATTTTCAGTACTTTTTTTAATAATCTGTCTAAAAAAAAAACTATATTCAAAATATCCAAAATCATTTAAATATTTTTAGTTGAAAAAAAATTAAAATACTTAAGATTGGTATTATATTTTTGAGGATGAAACTACACATTTAATTAAAAAAAGCAAAGATAACAGAATTCAAAAGATTTTAAATAGTATTCTCTCTTTTTGGTTTTCAAATTTAATACCATAAGATCTTGAAATTTACATATGATTGTACATGTTACACATCAAAACAGACTGTACTCTTACAATTAACATTTTCTCATTGTTTCCCATAAATAACTTACTTAATGCTGAAAAACTAGCAGACAAGTTAATTATGATGATAAACTAATTCTACAAAAAGGAAAAATTAACAAATAATTCAAAATTCATTTTAAATTATCAATAAAACTTGTCTTTTATTTCTAGCCAGAGATAAAATTCTTAGCTAGTGTAAGAGAAATTTCGAATAAAAATTGTAAGGTAGACATTCTTTTAAAGCGAGAAACTGATTGAGTTAAAAATAACTTCTTACTAAAAATAAATTTTTACAAATCAACAAGGAAAAGATTAAAAATAATTTAAAAACAAAATGATCTGAAATTTAAATAAATACCTCTGAGGATTTTTTTTTATAAAGAAGTAACTGAAAAGAATTCAAAATCAGAGTAAGGGAGAGTTTTACTATTAAAAAGGGGAGAAAAATAAAATATTCCATATTTACTCAAATCTAAGCCACACCCCTAAATTCTCTACACCTTTTTGAGAAAAAATTTAAAATTAAGTAAAAGGTTCCTCAATGTCTGATACTTAAGAATAAGTTAATAATTTATTTTACCAGTAATTAAAAGCTTTCAAATACATACATGGACCTATAATTACTCTGTCAGTATCATGTTTCGAAAATCATTTGTCACTCCCATTATCACAGCTGACTTTGAGATTGGTGCCAATGTCACCATTTTCTCACATGGTGTAATCTTCCATGCAACTTTTTAAAAAGAATGTATTATAGAAAAATGTAAAAGAATTATTAAGGACTGTTAAACATTTACAAAGGAAAATTATATTTTGTTTATGCCATTGATGTACATTTGCTTCACCTGTATCAAATTTCCAATGGCCACTGCTCTGTTTTTTTCTGCACATAAAATTCCCTTTCTTTTCAAATTTGTGCATCAAAGTGAACTCGTCTTGAAACTGTTACCAACATCTTTGTTCTGTTTAGGAGATTAAAAGAAAGCGTATACAATCCCCCCTCTAAATATGAGTAGACAATGATGTTTAGGATAGACTGAATATTGGAGATAAATTGCAGAATGGGATAAGTCATTGACGCAAGTAGCCAGAATTAACTGTTACATTTTCTTTGCGAAAAAGGTGGAAACTCAATTTCCCCCCATCCAACCAATATTTTGCCTTCGATTCTAAGTTGCACTTGATTTTCAGTAGCATTAGCACTGGGAAAATAGTGCAGCTTAGATTTGAGTAGATACAGATAATATATATCAGAATTTATTGGAACACTCACACAAGTTCAGGTGTTTTGCTTTTGGCTTCAGCATTGATGGCAACACACATAACAGTTTTTTGCGCTTTATTGAACTGCTCTTCCATAGTCCAGAAAATGTTGGTCTGAGACTCAGAATTTGTCAAATTATTTACAAGAGTGGATGCATCTTTTTTGGTGAATGTGGACGCATTTTCTTCAAAAGATGTTAAACATCTAAATAAATTGTTAAAATATGAAATAATTGGCTTACATTTTATTAAATTAAATTTTAAATAAAAGCATAAAGTAGTAAAAAGTATAAATCAAAATAAGGATACAAGTAGTAAAATGTGATTTCTTGAACATTTTTGAAGTGAAAACTTCTTTAGCCACAATGGGCACTTTTTGGTAGGGTAAAATCTCATGGGTTCCCGTCACCGACACACTCATGACTGGCGCACGTGCAGTGTGTCTTGAGACATTTTTGGATGGGTGAAATCTCGTGCATTTGCATCACCGACATGCTTATAGCAGTATATCTGTAGCTATACAGCTGACATATAGTGCTGTGTCTATCTTATAGGTGAAATTGAATGGAGTTAGTGAAATGTTCAATGTGTATATACTGTGCATTGTTGAAATAGTATTTTTGTTTGATTATTATTTGAATCGTTTAATTGAAGAATCATTGGGCAGTACAATAGTGAGTACTAAATAAATATACTAATATAAAAAATAAATAACAGAAAATTATTTTAAATACTCGTATTTATTTTGGCATTTGAAAATTTTATAATATTTAAAATTATTTTGAATCTTCGTATTTATTCTGGTGTTTGAAAATTTTGTAATATTTATTTTCTAATATTTAACCTCTGCAATGCATCACACAATCCTGATTAGTATTTTCTTACTACTTTAATATTAACTTTGCAGATGATAACAATCTACCACTAATTCAATTTCTAAATGAAACACTTAATTTAAATATGGGGTCAATGATCGAAAACTCAGTACTACAAAATATAAAAAGACGATCGATGTTGTTTTTACACGATACTTAGATAAATTTGAACCAAACATTTTCCTTTCTTACTTTAGTTACCATAACCCCGTTGTATCTTTTTTTAGAGCAAAATGAAATAATTGAAGACAATGATGCAAACAATTAAAATGTTAAAAATCAAGTACACTGAAATTAAAGTAAATACAAATACTATCCATAAATAATATGATCGTACATTAATTGTTATTTCAATTTAATTGTATTTATATTTTGTCATGATCTTGTGTGTGTGTGTACAGCCTGTAATATATTTGAATAATAAAAAACCATTTCAACTTGCATATAATTGTAGCTCAGAGTGTCAATAGATGTGAAAACCAAATTGATGTTGATAATTTTAATTCAAACATTATGAAATTTTAAATTTCAAAACTAAAAGTTCTAAGTTTTCACTTCAATTGGCAGTCTCAAAAAACTGCCATTTTTTTTTATATAACTAATTTGAGAATTTTTTTTGCTAATAAAAGTGATAATGAGTGGGGAAAAAAGTTTATTTTTTGTGCTTTTGTTATTTTCTGCATACAATTTATATTGAACACCACAAATAATCTTCCCAAAACCATGCGACAGAATTTACTTCAAATGCAGTTGTTTCATTTCTAATGTATGATGAAAATGTTTTTTACAATGTTTATTTTTGAAAAGAAATTTAGAAGAGAGGGACATTGAAGATTACTTGGACCAGCTAGAAGGCAGTTGGCTATCAGAAGATGGCCTTGATGACAAAAATTCTGATGCCAAATACCACAATGCAGATGAAATTAGAATAATAATAGTTTTTTAACTATCATAAGAAATAAAAATGATACAAACATGTATTATTTTTTCATTTATTTTGTAATAACCTTAACATGTAAATTTACACGATGATGGATATTTCTATCACACTGTTATGTATTTAAACCAGGATTTTTTAAAACATTTTTCATTTAATTTAGAGCATGAATTATATAACACACTGATTTATTTCACATACACACACAAATTATGCAAAGAAGGGTTAAAAGCATTTTTAATAAACATAAAAATTCCATAATAAAATACTAAAGACAGAACAATTCTTTATAAATGCATCCTATGCCCAAATGAGTTTGCTCATATTTATATTTAGTCCAGTACTTCGTAAAAGAAAATATAAAAGTGCATTAATAAAGAGTTTATTACACAACACAAAAATTCCTTTATATAAAATTAAGTAACAATTTAAATCTATTTTAAATTTTTAAAAAAAACAGGCTCAACAATTAAATTTAAAAAAATCATTGTTAGGTTGAAAAATAAGCAAAAACGATGGATCTTTTCTAAATTATTACACAAACCTCAAATATGACAAATTGTTGTTTGAATTTGTCATATGGACACTCAATCCATTCTGATTGAATTTTACTTTTTCTAAATATTCAGACCATTTTACAGCTTCTTGCCAATTTTGTAATTTCATATAACAATCAGTGACCTGAAATACATATGAACTTGCTTTAATTAAGTTTGCTCTAAAAATATATAAAAAACAGCAAAGAAAAATAAAAAATTATGTAATAAATTTTAAAAATGTTTTCATAGAATTATACAGGGTTACAGATCTCTTTTATTATAAAGGTAATATTTTAAAATATCCTAGCTATCACAGTAACACAGACAGAAATAAGTTAAATTACCTGATTTATTAAGAATGCATGCAAGAGGATATCAACTTGTTTATTCATGGTATCATTTTCATTTATTTTAGTAACTAGATTTTCTTGCTCCTTTGATCCATTTTTTACTTTGTCATTAGTTGTATTATCAGTCAATATAACTTTCTTTTCAGGACTGATGCTCAGTGATATTGACTGAAGAATGCAAAGATATTCATGGACAGCATGTTCCAACCTAAAAGGAATATATTTTTATAAACTAAAAGGGGAGCATGAATCATAAATTAAAACACTTTCATACTTTTGCTATTAAATGAATCAAATTAAATAAATAAGCAATTATTATTATAAAGCTTAAAAGTATTAAGAAGCAAAATAGAATTAGAAAAGCATAATTAAAATAAATTGGATTTTGCCTCTTTGTCGGTAAATTTTCAAAAACTAACAAACATGGAATTGATCAATATTTTTAATCATACACCAGTCGCATATTCTTTCACTCTCTCTCACATGCACACACAATTCATCAGTTGAACATCAGTTCTTTTCTACTTAGTTTCGATTAAAAAGATCTCAAATACAGTAAAAAGTAAGAAGTCAAATACAGTTGTGGTTCTGTCCTTGGCATATGACTTTTTAAAAAATACTTTCATTTTTGGTATAAATGGAAAAATATAATAATTAAATTGCCACTATGCACAATTATGCTCATTTTCCTGCTTAATAAAAACCATGAAATAAAAATTATTTTATATATATCAGATTTCATATATATCAATTTACATACTGTTATAGTTCTTTAATCAGTTACCTTCCTTACTCGCAATGATGAAATTAACTTGTAAACTAAGGCTGAGCCAGTGTTCAATATTATTAATCTAAAGATCAATCTATTGTGAATATTTACGTACCAATTTGCAATTAATTTAAACTTTAATACTACTTTACATTCAATCTGCAGAAACTTGTTTTTTTTATTTTATAAGATCTTACAAATTATTCCTCCCTCTCCAGAGATTTCTTGAAAAATAGAATATCCTATATCTTTGTGCCAATAAAGTATTTTAATCTACTGAAAACGACAAATATTTTTTAAATCACATTTCAAAAATTGTTCAAACATACCTTCCAGCAGCACAATCTACGGATACTTTAATCCATGTGTACTTTCGGCTGAAGTTTTCTTTACACCACACATATAAACCAAGAATAGCTTCAGGGCAATGCAAATGGATCAAAGCTTTTACAATGCCATACAGAATCTTTTCAAATTCAGAATTCTAATTTAAAAACAGATAAATTGAGAATATAAGAGGTGTATTTTCCTAATAGTAATATCAAACTACATAATGCTTACATCAAATCTTTACATTTTGAGAGTTAAGTTTTGCATTCATAAAAAAAAATTCATATCAGATAAAATAAAAAGTAAAAATAACTTTTACTGTACAATAATTTCAAATTACTAAGGAATTCAAAAGTAACATTTGTAATATAATGATAAAATTTTAACTACATGAATCTAAAAAAAATAATTCTTTTAACAAACTTTTCAGAGAAACAACATGCATTAAAATAAACATTTTACCAATTAGCTTGATTGTGGAACAAAAAAAATTTTTTTAATTAAGATTTAATTCAGTATATTATGTAGAGATGTGTGTAATTTGACAATTTTTTTAAATTAGTAAAGTAACCAGTATCATCAAAAATGCTAAATATGTATGGGCATTTTAATAATGCTTTCTCAAAACAAATTTTTACTTAGAAAATGAATATAACACTAGCAAAGTATAACTTGATGCATACTAACCAGAGCATTTCCATTATTTTTCCATTCTTTTAACAGCTCAAAACCATGTCTAACCGCAGCTGCAGGGCAACCAGCATTCAAAGCGACAATTACAGCAGTTGCACGAACACGACTCAGCCATTCATGACACGTAGACTTATTGGTTCGGAAAAATGTCCGCACATTCTAGAGGGAAAACAATAGCTTCCTTTAAATTAAAAAATGCACACATGCCTTTTCCAATAACAAAAAATATCATGACAAACAGTTAAAAGATAATTATGGAGAGTCAAGTAAAACTTAATTCCTGATAACTAATTCCCAAGGAAAACCATTCAAACAAACCTTAGGTTGTGCAGGCAATGCAGCAGCACAGCCTTCATAAGCATTATACATATGCTTCTCCAGATGTTCCATTAAAGAAAGTAGTAAATTGTAACGTACAAGTGTTACATGTTTAGCTTCACCTACATAGAAAAATGACAAGACATTAAAAAAAAGAATGCAAGAATCCCACTTGAAATATAAAAACACTATATTTACTAACATATCAAGATTTATAATACAACACCAACTAATTTAAAATATTTCCCAACAGCATAATAAATAATTAAGACCACATACAGATCAAGCATGTATTTAATAAAATCAAATTATCATTCTGAATATTTAGCTCATTCATACATAATTACAAACAAGATCTACTATCAAAGTTAGAAAATGTTTCATTAGCCATTGAAGCTATTACATAAAGAAATACTATTTTAATTTTAAAAATAACTATAAAATAATTTTATATTTACAGCAAGGATAAAAAAAATATGTTTCAATAACTCTGGACTTTTTAAATATACGAGTTCAGTTTTTACATAACAAATTTCAATGAAAGATTGCAAAAAATAAAAACTCTAAAAGTATGCTTAAAAAGTATGCAAAACGTAATTTAAATTATCTCATCACATTATTTCCCATATTGTAAATAAAAAAATTAATCAAGCTTACAAAGAATTTATAAAATATTTAAAAGTAACTTAAATTCCTAAATTTAAAAACTTACATTTTCTATGCTTTTTATTATACTCACTATAAAAACTCTCTTGATTCTTCGACGGCTTAGCAGCATTTTTAAGTGCTCCTAAGAGAAAAAAACATTATGAACAGTGATACAAAAATATAGTAAGATTGGAATAATGCCCCATTGAAAATTATGACAAAACTACAATTTAAATAATTAATATATAGCAAGCAAATTTCATAAAATTTTAATTTGGTTACATTTATCATATATGTGTATCCATGTTTAACCCAACAATCTTAGGAATTAAGGTTAAGAGTTTAATATTCTACTACCGTGGCTATCTTTTTCTGACCTATTGTATTGTTATACATGCACACACAAATAAATATAATTGTGTGCATCCTGTAATTTAATACAATTTTGAAAAATGAAAAAAAAAATTTTTAATTAATAATATATTTTATTACAATATACACACTCAAGAGCCAAAACATTATGACCACCTGTCAATAACGAGTTGGCTCACCTTTGGTACGCAACACAGCTTCAACCTGTCTTGGCATGGATGCCACAAGTCCTTGGTAGATGGCTGGAGACAGATTGTACCAGATGTTTCAGCAACGGTCACACAAATATGAGATATTGCGAATTGGTGGTCTTGGAAATCTGAGCTGCCGCCCCATGACATCCCAAATGTGTTCTATCGGATTGAGATTCGGTGAGTTAGCCGGCAAGCACATTAATTGGAATTCAGCATCATGTTCTCAGAACCACTTCAACACAATTTTAGCCTTGTGACACGGGGCGTTGTCTTGTTGGAACATTCCATTTCCAGCTGGAAAAACAGAGGCCATGTAAGGGTGCAACTGGTCCGCAATGATGTTCAGATACCCTGTAGCATTCATGGTCTGCTCTACCACAACCACAGGTCCCAGAGACACCCAAGAGAATATCCCCCAAAGCATACACCCCCCACACACACACCGACCAGTGTATGACCTACTGTACATTGAGGGAGCAACTGTTCGCCTGGAAGACTGCGTATTCTGACACAGCCATCGGAATGATGAATGACAAATCATGATTCATCTGACCAGGTAACTCTCTCCCACTGATCCATGGACCAGTCGTGATGTTCCCGGCCCAGCGCAGGTGCAGTTGGCGATGATGCTTGGTCAGCAAAAGCACACGAGTGGGACACTTGCTGCATAGTCCCATATCCAACAGTGTCTGCTGAACAGTGTGCTCCGATACTATTCTACTTGGCCCTGCATTATATTGGGCTGTCAGCTGAGCTACTGTCTGGCTCCAATTTTGCTTCACCATGCAAGACAGTCTCCGACAACCTTTTTCTTTGATAGCGTGTGGATGTCCAACATCATGTCGTCTACTGCTGGTTTCACCGTCATTCATCCACTTTGCATAAGTACTAACAACTGTAGATCGCAAACAACCCATGAGTCGAGCAGTTTCGAAAATACTTGTTCTGAGCCATTACAATCTGCCATCTATCAAAGTTGCTTAGATCCGCAGCCTTTCCCATCACACACAGAAGTAAGTGAAAGAATTATTCTTCAGACTCTCCAGCAGCAGTTAAATACCACTTCCACCTGATCACCTGCCTTCCACATTATCCAGGAGAGTTCATTGCAAAATGTAGGGGTGGTCATAATGTTTTGGCTCTTCAGTGTAAATGAAAACTTAATTGAAAAATAGTATGGGCAAAGGTTTTCAGTGACAGACTTTCTGAGTTAATAAGACATGCAAAGTAGGATAGAATGAGAAAAGAATTAACTTTCTAATTGACTGAGTAGTTAAGGATGGTTTTCAATTACCATCGAAAGTTTCGACTGTGCACAGTGAACATTCCCTCTGCACAAATCTGGCCAAGGAGATAAAAGTTACAGGAAACGCCTCACTGATAGTTATGAAAATAAGGCACCAGTTTCTTTTATTTCCTGTTTCAGGAGCAAAAGCTACAAAATAACTTTTAGAGAAAAATTTTCAAAAACTTAAAATTTTAATGAAACCCTTACTTGACACCAAAAAATAACTATGTGAACTAAAATTAATAAATAATTTAATTCATAAAATGTGTGGGGCTGCAGGTTAAACATAGCTACTATGGAAAAAGTTAAAAAGTCTGAATCATTAAATTAAATTTTCTATTCACTAAAAAATGTTTTAAATTTGCAGAAGATTCTAAAAGCATCAATACAAAAACCACATCAAGATATTTTCCTGATTGTGTGTCAATCACATTTAGAATGAAATACTAAAATTAAGGGTCATAGCATACAAAGGGTTGGTTCTATTTTAAAATTTCTGTAAATGACTCCTCAAATAAATCAAGGTGTGTGCTATTAGTAAGGACAGGCAATTTTCTTGGAGATTGATAACTGCAGCATTCCATACATTGGCTGCTATACTGACAAGGACAAAATATGTTAAGAAACAACAATGCTGTATGTGAAGAGAGAATAACAATATGTATTACATTAACAAACTATCAGATACTTCCTATTATTTCTTTGAGTAAAAATTTGATTTCACAACATTCAACATCTCTAGAACTTTCTAAAAATATATTTCAGACAAATTTATTTCTATTTTACAAGCAGCTATCATAAAACAGTGATATACAATTGCACGTAAGAATGGAAGAACAAAATGGATGTATTGCTTATTTTGTGGCAATGGACTAAATTCATGATGGTCACATGATAACAGCAATCGCGTGTTTTCCACTAATTAAAAATTGAAATACTAGTTGTTCAACTTGTAAAGTTTAGATAACATTTAAAATTTGATGATTGGGTAGAGTTCATGTGTTAAAATTCTTCAAACAGTTTTCAAAAAATTTTTTTTAAAAAAATACTTACATTATACGAATACTTTTAAATTAAGTGCATTTTGTTTAACTATGTGCATTTTTATATCATTGACAAATATGTACATTTTAAAAGAAAGTTTCTGCAAAAAGAAAAAGTTGGCAACAGTGAAGCACATGAACTAATTGGCTGGAAACGCGTGATTATGATATAAATATGATGTTGCATTAATTTATGATTGGCCGAAAACACGTGGCTCAGTTATCATGCGACTAAGACGTCACATGCATTTAGTCCATTACAATGATTTATATTTAGAGCACACACCATTACTTTAAAAAAAGGACTTTTATATCCGATTAAAAAATGCTTACATTGAATTCATGAATTAAAGTAAAAATCCTTGAAAAAAATTTATTATAAGATTAACTATTTTCTTAACCATATTAACAACCCAAGACAGTTTTGAAAATTAATAAGTTATCCTCATTATCTAATAAATTTCAAATTTTTATGTGGAAACTATAGAAACCTTCAATAGCCATGAATGTTTCTTGAGGTTTGCCCAAAGGTGTGCGCAACTTAGATACAACACAGAACTGAGCTATCTCCCACACAGCCCAAAACCAAAGAACTGCAGAGGATACACTGCTTAGCTGACTTAGCAAATAGTCGACTCGACTACGACGTTCTGGAGGAGGACAACTAATGTACAGTCGATAAAGCCAATTCTTTTCCCTACAAGGAAAAAAAAATAATTTTCATTTATTGCAAAATTAATAAAGAGAATCAAAAGTAGAATAAATATAAAATGGGTGTTGGTGAGCTCAGCTTTGCCAAAAGGGTTACTTTAAAAGACTTGAAAGGGGCAGTCTGCTTGTTAGTAGGAGAGAGGAACATTTTTCATTAGCAATGGGGTCAACTACCTCCAAACCAATACACTTTGCTTTGGACTCTTAACAAATTGTCATTTTTGAGCTTCGTTTTGAACATCTCTCTCTATAGTGTTTACGAAAAAATACTAAGAATGTATGAAATTCTAAAAGATCATTTACTATATATCTATGCACTTGTAACATGTATTAACAATTATTTCATCCATTTACTTAGTAAAATTACATAACATAATACACTGAATTTTAAGCCTTGATATAGATTTTCTGAAAGAAAAACTCAGTAAAATTATTCCACAAAAAAAAAACATTGCAAACTTTTTATATTTCTTGCAGAACATGAAAAAGCATACATCATTTAGTAAAACAATAAGAACAGAAGTATTAAAACTTATTAGTATTTAAAACTTAATGGAACTTTAATCAATTGAAAACTATACCACATTGTAACAATTATATCTACATATGCAACAAAAAAATATTTTATGCATATTTCAACTTACTGGGGTTCTTTTCCTTGCAAAATAAATCCTGTTACAGTTCTAAAATGATGTCCAAAAAAATTTCCAGACGATGATCGACCCATATATCCACGAAAAAAAGTCCAAATGTCCGAAATAGATAGAGGTTGTTTAGCTGAAGAATCAAAATCTTTGGTACTAGGTTGCAAACATCCTCCTTTTGCAAGATTTATTGATGGACCTCTGAAATAAATATCCATTCAAATATTAATTCATCATACTCCATATATATTATCATAAGTTTGAGTTTAAAGGTTATCTGACACCATGCCAACTTGGCCATATTGCACCGAACAAAAGATAAAAATTGCCATTTAGAATATGAGAGACAAATTCTAAGTACTTCAAAAGTTGTTAAAACTTTAACAAAAGTATAATAAATAAAAAAAAATTCAAAAATCATTCATAAAAGATACGATATATAACAAAATCTATGAATTATATTTGATGTAAAATACCAAAGGAAAGCAATGCAAATACAGTTTTGTGTGAATTGAGGTACTTTTCAATCAAATCTGTCCAAGTCTAGATTTGATTTAAAAAAGGCTTCTCTGGGAAGAATAACATTTATTGAAATATATAAAACGGTGAGGTCACACGGGCAAAAGTTACACACAGGAGGACTCTCTCCCAGCAAATGTTTTCGACTAAAATGTATGTCCAATACGAAGTTGAGTCTCAAGGTCTTCGCACTGGAGCGAGTGAGTGAATATTAACGTTGCACTGTTCAGCTACACAAGGGATTTTGGCGACGGACCTTGTAATTTTGAGCCATGATCAAGTGACGAGGATGACACCTGAGCTGGCAACCCCCCCCCTTCTAAGTACCCCACCAACAGGAGGATGTTTGAGCTCTTGACAGATTTAACATGCATCGCTCCCCTACGCGGCAAGTCTTTAGTGGTACTGGGCTCAAACTTGTGACATGACAGCCACGATCCAATACCTTGACCACCAGGCTACTGCGGCCATCTTTGTACTGGAGCAGCTGCCCATTGTGCAATGTAAAGACGAATGATGTATCATAGAAACAACCATTTAGTAAAAGATTTAGAAACACATTTAATATTCAAGTAGCTTAGAGTAACTAAATTTAAGACATGCCCCTAGTCCCACTGTGAATTATAACCTGTTTTTACCCCTTTTTCAAAAGAAAAACTCTCTAGAGGTAATTGAATTACAGATATTTAATGATTTTTCAGAAATCTACATTTAAAATACAAGCACAAAGTTGAATCCCATTTAAAATATTAAATTACGTTAAATAAAAAAAATACAGGAATAAAAATTTTTTAAATAAAGCTTAAAGGAAGAAATGTTTCAAAATCTATTGATTACACATCTTTGTTTCATAAAATTATGTTTCAATATTTTATACTACAACTATATTTTTAACTTCACAACAATGAAAATTTAAATGCTGCAAATTTTACAATATAATCATCATCTTACCTTAATACGATATCTAGAGGTATGAGAGCAAGAAGAGAAGCAAATTCTTCTTGTAGTTCAGGATCATTGCTATTCAACCTTAAGATACAGAGGTCATAATATCTGCATAATCAAAAATATAACATTAATGGTTACTTTTTTAATAATTTCCATTAACATATCAGTAATGTGAACTATTTAATAATAATCATAAATATAACATATCTAATTAAGTTTTCATCACTTAAAATATTGAAGAAAATGTATATACTATTTTACCTCTGAAGAATAATGTCTGATAATGAAGAAGCAGCCCATTTTAATAAGATATAGAGACTTTTGCAGCAAAATTTACAAATACTTGGATAATGAGCAAATCCTGAATATAAAACAGCAAATATTAATATTTAATAATGAATGTTAATTAAATAAAATTGTATGCAAAAATAAAGTCACAAAAAAATTACCAGTATTTAATGTTGCTATCAACAATGCATTAAACGGTGATGTTTTAACTAAACGAGCAAGATGTCGTTGAATTTGTTCTAGAATTTCAGTTGTCCATATAGCAGCCAAAAGTCTAAAAGAAAATTGAAAAAACTTTAATGCTCAAGCAAATAAAACATTTCAAAAGTATACACAATGCATTCCATTCATTTTAATGATTTCATCTTACTTGCTATCATACGAATTGTATTGTCCTTCTAAAAGATCGATCAAAAGTTGAATAACTTTCTCTAAATTACCACTACTAGGAGAAGGAGGTGGCATATCTGTCATAATAGGTGAGCTGTGACCAGAGGTGGATATTGGAGAACTGTTAGAAGAATTTGGATTCACCAGAGCACTACTATTTACAAAATGTGAATGTCTAAAACAAAATAAACGTTTGTATAGTTATTTCAATTGATTAACAAGTAAACATTTATAATAAAAATGGAATTCATTTAATAAAAATATTTTTTTTAACATTTGATTTAACAATATTAATGAAATTACACATCCTAACTTTATTCTTACTATATCATTAAAATGAAAGATTCTGTACAGTTATGAGTTAAATGTAATCAGAAAGAACTTTTCTTCAAAAATAGATAAAACTTCACCAATAACGATTTATTATAAATAACATCAATTATAAATCTCAATACATAAATAAGATATTTAACTTATAAATCAAAACTTAGCTGATGTGAAATAAGCAAATATAATAAATATATAAATTCTCTATTTACCTTTGAGAATGAGAATATAGAGTATATAAAATAGAAGCTTGTATACCAGGAAAATTTTTAGCAAATTCTGGCAAAGTAGGTTTTAAATGATTTATCATCAGATCAAAGAAACTAGGCTTCAATGCAAACATCTAAAATATTGAATTAAAATTGAAATTTTATTTTAATTTAATGAATGTATTTTAGATTATTAATGAAAAATATGAAAATCTAATATTTAGAACAAATTTTAAGCATTATGCAATTATTACAGCACACACAAAGCGCATTTTTTGTTTATAAACCGAAGCTTACAAAGTATGTTGCAAAAGTTTCATACACATAAATTCCACCAAAATTAAATAATACAATTAAAGATGGAGAATAGTACAATACATGACTTATTTTGTATTAGCAATTTTTTTTTATTCAGATATTAATAAAACATTTTGTTCAGACCATCCTATAACAAAAATAAATAAAACATTAAAAGATAAATTACAAAGCAAAAATATCAGATAAGATGCACATATAAATATTTCAAACATTTAGTTTTAGAATATTTTAAATATTTTTCTATTTTTAAATACGAATTCCGCTTTAATCTCTTACTATTTTTTTTTTACTTTTTGCTTGCCATTAAAACAAAAAAATTTATTTCTAAAATAATTTTACTGTTAATTTTAAATAAAAATAGTATGATAAAGTGTGGTCATTCTTTGAATATCATTTTTATTTTATTTTTGATAAAACTACACATAATTATTCAAGTATATCCAATTTCTACAATTATAATTTATGTTCCAAGAACCCATTAATTTCTCGTCATTCTAAATTTGAAACTTACTAGTAGCACCATAAATCTAAGCCTTTTGTTTTCTTTCAAAGTTACTTAGATGAAGAACTTGTATAAAATGAATAATAAAAATAAGTTAAATGAAATTTTCAAAATGCAATCTCTAGCAATATACTTTTAAATGAATACTCACTCTTATCAATGAATGCTTGATATTACCAATTTCTACCAAAGCACAAATGCTTTTCAAAAGAGTAACTTCATGTATTTTCAAATTAGTAATATTCTGTACTGGTTCACTGCATGATTTTAGCAATTCACTATGTGCACATGTTATGTCAACTAAAATATATTTGTAAAATTCTTCTACTATTTGAACCTTTTTCACAGCAAAGACCGCATGGTACAATTCGGTCAGAAGTTTTTGGATCTGTAAAGAAAATTTTATAACATATATTTGGTCAATAAAACAAATACCTTGATATAAAAAATTGCTTCTACCTCTTTTAAAAGATAGTTCTTGTGTAAAAAATCAAAAAAATTTTACTTTGAAAAAGGAATTGCGTTTTTATTAAGCAATAAAATGGTCTTAAAAACAAATTTAGAAACATGTTCATAAAATCTTAAAAAATAAAATACAGTAGGATATTGCTAGGCATGTTCATTAATCAAAAACAAACATTTTTTTTTAAAATTAATTACACACTATATTTAAAAAATTACAAATTCATAGCAGGTAAAGTCAGTATAATTCTATGTTTTAATCTTTATCTTTTAATACAATCCACAAGAATCCATGTATTTTATCACAATTTCATTATAAGTTCACTACAATAGAGTAAAAGCTTTATTTCTAAAATTTGGATAAATCACACATGATAAATAGATTCAAATTGTATTGTAAAATAATGGTGTTTTTCTTCTAATTCACATCCATTCAAATTTGCACAATGTGGTAAAATTTAACCCAGAAAATTCTTAAACATAATAAAAAACTTTCTTTTAAATACTTTCAAAATACCTTTTCTGAAGGAGAAAGACGCAGTTCTCTGGTTATGGAAGTAGGTGAAAACATTTTAGTGACAAATTTTAGAGGCAGGTATGTTCCAACTGCTTTCACAAAACCAATCATCACATAAAGTAAAGATACAAGATGAGATTCATACACAAAACTATGATCTTTTGATTGTAAAAAGTCAATATGTATCATCAATTCATCCAGAGCGTCTTTGGAATGAGAATGAGCAAGTTTTAAAAGAAGTACTAAACACTCATTTGCTAAAGGGGGGAAAAGATGGGAAAAAATATAATAATTTAACTTTTTAAAAGCAAACTAAAATATTTGAAAACAAGTAATTTATAAGTGAATATCTGGCACATACAAATAAAAAAGATGGTAAGTATTAAAAATAAAAATTTAACTTAACATTTTTGAGTAAAATTAGTATTATCATATGTATTATAAATCTTCTGCAGAAGGAAAACCCCCAAATTCATGAAAATCAGATTTAAAAAAAAATTATACAGATAAGATTTTTTTAAATGATTAAAACAAAAATGCCTTAATGATACATTAGAGGTTCTTCAGACTAACGATTTCTTTAGAACATTTTATGGTTATACATTAGAGGTTCTTCAGACTAACGATTTCTTTAGAACATTTTATGGTTATAAACAATTTTAAGTATTAGTACATCCTTATTTTTCAAATAAAATTTCCATTATAATGAGGGAATAATAATATTTTTAAATTATGTTACCTGATGTCATTAAATCTGAACAATAGCAGTACGCAACTGTCATCTTCACATATTTTAGAAAATTCTTCAGCATCTATTTTAAAATATTTTAATATTAATAAAATAATTAGGATATACAAAGGATGAAATGAATCAGATAAAAACAGATCATAGAATAAATTAATAAAATAAGCTCAGTCTGAATTTTAAAGAATTACCTCCGTAATAAATCTAGGTGTAATAGGACCACTTTCTTCGATTGCAACTAAATCTCCAATACTTTTCAGAACAGTAATTAGAACTCTATAAAAACTAATCAGAATCAGCACAGAATAAAAACATACAAAATAAAAACATTAATTCAAAAATTATAAAAATGTTTTTTAGAAAAAAAAAAAAAAAAAAATCACAAACCTAACAAGACTTTTAATTTTCCTTATATTTTCTTCATCAGAGCTTTGGCTTTCAGTGCTTTCTGTAGAACTTAGCTTTGACTGAGCAAGTTCCTAAAGTAAAAAAAAAAATAATTTTTTTATTGCCTGTTTAATATTAGTATAATTGACAAAATTAATAAGCATGTACATTTTAAATGTAAAAAGAAAATTAAAAACCCACAAAAAATACCATCAAGAACAACAAAAAACTTTGTTACATTTCAGCTACTCTGTGCTTCTATTTGACTGGGTTTTTTTATGACAAAATTGCATCTTGATAGATATTCAAACGAAACTTAGCACACTAATAGTTCACAATGTCAACTTTTAAAAATGACAAAAGGTAACAAAACTTGAGGTTGACATTTCAAGCAGATTCTTAAAATAAAGGATAACAAACATTTTGAATTTCATAAAACAAAACATGATATACTAACACTTTCAAAATGTGAAGAAACTTTCGCAATAAAAATATTTAGGTGACAAAAGTACACATAGGAAAAACTTTTGTACTGACTTATTTTATAAAAATTCATACATAGTGAGATAAATTTAAATGCATATATAGTAACATACAAGAATGTAATGATTTTATAGTAAAGATACCTTTATGGAAAACATAGTCCAATTATTATTCAACTTTTGGAACATCAATTTTTAAAAATTTTACACATACCGAAGTTAATGATTAAGTTCAAAGTTTACGCCAGAACCAACAAAGGAATAACATCAAGTAAATAAATGATTTAAAATTTGAGACTTTTTTTCAACCTTTAAAAGCATTATAGATAGAATATATCTATGAGCACCACAACAGCTTTTATAGATAAAACAACAGCTCCTTTTTCTGAAGCTAAATTTATTCATTAAGTTCAAAGAAGTTTACGCCAGAACCAACAAAGGAATAACATCAAGTAAATAAATGATTTAAAATTTGAGACTTTTTCAACCTTTAAAAGCATTATAGATAGAATATATCTATGAGCACCACAACAGCTTTTATAGATAAAACAACAGCTCCTTTTTCTGAAGCTAAATTTATTCATTAAGTTCAAAGAAGTTTACGCCAGAACCAACAAAGGAATAATATCAAGTAAATAAATGATTTAAAATTTGAGACTTTTTTCAACCTTTAAAAGCATTATAGATAGAATATATCTATGAGCACCACAACAGCTTTTATAGATAAAACAACAGCTCCTTTTTCTGAAGCTAAATTTATTAAATGACACAAGAAACACTTATACTTTTTTTAAAAATAGGCAACAGGATGCAGGGGGGGTCCTCACCCCCTGCATTACAGCAAAAATCAGTCATAAATGAAACTAAATATTCAAAAGGTATAAATTTTTTTTAAAAAATTCATCCAATGGAATCCACAATCAAATTTGGAATTGCAAACAGGCCACTCTGAATTAGATATTTTCAGAACCTAAGTAAATAATCATAATTTGTAGTTTATCTCATCACCACTATCAGATGCTGTTGCAAAAGGATCTTGTCTCATGTACTTTACCATCTAATCTGACTGGAAATGAGTGAACATAGATGTTTCTGCCCCATACACATCCCTACTGCATAGCAATACCAGATATTGGAAAGATTCAAAGAAAAAAAAAGATGAGCACTACAATCAAATAGAACACTATGTTCCACAAGAAAAGTTGTAAACAGCATTTCAGCCTGATTACATTTGGCTGGATATCCTCCTTGAAAAAATTATCCAATTTTGAACTACTACTTGATTTCGCATCTGCAAACAAGCTTTGGAGATTTCACATAAGCAATATGTTGGACAAGGTGACAAATGCATATTCCTCCCCTTTTGGGGATGTTTTAACACAATCCCTTTTTATAACATTCTCTACATGTTAAAAAATTAAAGTATTTTGCCTTTGTTAGACATTGTTGTAACAATCAACAAAAACAAATATCTGAACAAAATGAAGCATACAACGCAAGTCCAGTTCAAGAAAGTTGTTAAACGAAAATAAAAATGCTTCCCTTAAAGAAATCGTGCATATGAATGAGTTAGGAACCAACAATTAATGAAGTATGATATACAGGAAGAAAGAAAGTTAATAGCAACAAATTCTATGGTTTTTGTCTACTTATTTTCTAGTAATTAGGAGTATAAAATGATAAATAAGAGCTGCAAGAAAGAATAAACAGCAAATGTACTGAAAATTAGCACAAAATGTATACATGAGCGATTTGAGTATAATGAAAGCGTAAATTTTACACACAAAGTGTAACTGTTGGCAAGCATGCAATGCAAATAGTCGTTATTAAAACTTAACGTGTAAATTGAATAAATCTAATAAAGAGCATTAAGATCTTGATTTTTCTATTCTACAAAAGATGTCAGTAAATAAATTTACTTTTAATCATACTATTAAATGTTATTTAACTTTATTCAATAAATGCCACAACATAAAGCTGCAAAATAAGTTATCAATAGCAATTATTTATAACAAAATCCATAAACATATTTCAATAACAGTTAGAGGAAAATTATTTGCAGCAGAGATGTTCACACTTACAAAAAGAAAGCAAGAGTGGATTTCATACAGAACGATTAGAATAGCAATTTAGCATATTTTTACAAAGACAATCTTAATAAAGAAAATCAGTTTTTTTAATAAAATTATGAATGCATGATCCATATATATATTTAATGTTCATTTATAGAAGATTTTATGAAATTTAAAAAATTCTATTATTAATTTTTTTAACAATAAACCCAACTTTATCCTTAACACAAATGCAAACAAAAATAAAAATCCTTTAAAATACCAATTCTTTTAAAACAGGAGTTGCCAAGTGGTGGTCCACAAAAAGTTTTGATGGTCAACAGAAAAATTGGGACATTTATATTTTTATGAAGATTTAATTTAAAAAATGGCAAGTAATAAAGTGTATTACAAAATATGAATTATACTTTTTTTTAAAAAAAATTAGCCATTACTTTAAGTGACTATTACTTAAGCTACCATCAGAATTTAACGAACTTTTAGCTATTTATGCAGGTTTATTTAGTGACATTTGAAAGTGAGAGTTAGCAAACCACAATAAATTGATGACATATTTCAGTTTGTTGATGTTTCTTTGTGTTGTGTGTTTTTTCCTCTTGTTTTATATGAAGTTCTTTTTCAGTGATATGGTATAGAAAATAGAGAAGTATATAAATGACAATACAGTCATAGTGGCCTGCCATGCAATGGTTAATCATATTAGTGATCTGCTAAATATAAAATTATACATTTAGTGGCTAATGAAGGTCTAAAGGTAGATGACTGTTGCTCTAAAACACAAATATATATAAATAAATATATGAATCTAATCTCCAGTACATAAATTAAAATTTTAAACAAACAAAACCTTTACCTTTAGTTTAAGAATTACATTCTTTATTTAATACACAAATAAGATACATCAAAAGTATTTTGAATAAAATAAAAGATTTAAAAATTTCTTTATAATGATATATAGAGAAAAACATGCTTTTTTTGTTTCTAATACCAGAACATGCAAAAACATCCCTTTTCCAGGGTTTGTTAATGAAAGGACACTAATACACACATTTTTTCGACAAATAAAATAAACGAAAATGAAATTGATTATATGACAAAAAATTTTTTAATGGAAACATCAATCATTTTTGCCTTTTTTTTTTAAACTAACAATTGGAAAGATATTTCTGTAAAGTTTAGTTTCTAGGTAAGTAATTATTTCACTTAAAAAAAAATGGTACTATATATCTGCATCAAAATATCAGAATTTTTAAAATATTTTTTCTAATTTTTGATTACAAGAAAACGATTCTATTTACACAAGAGAATTGAAACCCTTTCAGAAATATTACTATTTTTATTTACAGCAAAAATGGAGATTGTAATAAATCATAAAGGTACTCTTTGTTTTCTAATTAATAAAAAAAAATATTTTTCAGTATCAAAACGATCTAAGACAATGAAATTCGAAATTCAAGACTTATCTGAATTCATAAACAAATTAAAAGGATTACACCAAATTTAGAATTTTTCTCCTTAAACACTACACAAGGATAGAGAGACCGAGTTTTATTTGATGTGTTGCAATTACCATCCCTCTGTGATTTTTTAAATAATTGTGCCTCACAGTAAGCAAGAATTGATGCTTTATTCCAAAAACTTCAACCCTTACAAAAAATTTAATAGTTTATCTGAAGTGTCACTGTTTAATAATTTATATTGCATTATAATTTTCTTAAAACTATTATTTTTAAATTTTAATAAATAACACAAACACATTCCAATCACTTTATAAAAAAATAGCTTCAAATACGCATTCCAAAATTATGCCATGCAATATTATATTTAGTGACATTGCTTTTTCTTAAATGGGACACTAAGATCTAGAATTTAGCATAAGTCAATCTACCCATTCCAATAAAATTTACCTTAAGGTACATAACCGACTTTTTAGGTTGTGATTTAACCTTGGGCAAACCCTAAAAAAGAAACAAAGCTTAGAAAGATAACATACAGTACATCTTAAATACGAAAAAAATCTACGAATGAATTTATTAAAACAAAACTTTCTATTTTAACCCCCAAACCAATAGAAGCTTTAAATACATGTAAAATTTTTAAAAAATTCTTGGTAAAATTAAAATTATTTGAATAATAAGTTATAACTATAGATGGGAGAAATAATGGGAGAAATACCAACACTGTTAAATTTCTCATTAAGATAAATAACACACTCACAGTAAGAAATAAAATACATGTTCAGATACAGATTGACACACACGCATATCTTTGCATTCATGTAAATCCATTTATATCATATGGATCAAAGTTGAGGATACACCTCAAAGTAAAATGGTATAGATATATTATTTTTATTGAATATTTTGTGCCTGATTACATTATTTTACACTTAGTTATGCCAAAATATATTGGAGATTGACTAATTATGTGAACAATTTTAAAGGCTTTTTGTCAGCATGAAAGAGGGAGAATCCACCAACTACCTCTGCATATGACTCCATGTCTTCTAAAAACTGTCCTAATAAAGTAACTGTAAAACTTATATCTGAAATCCAAAACTGTTGAAATCCAATCAAAGTGTTTGATGTGAATTCTAACACTGACTGTTGTTGAGTGGCATCTATGTGCCATCCAATTAATATGTCAACAGTGTCCTGGAAAAAAAAAGTTGCGATGAAATTCTAAATTTAAAAAGAATCATAAAATACAAAAGTTCATTTTAATGACAAATTTCAAATCAAAAATTGACCATGGCATTTAATAGAATTATAATTGTTTACTTACACTAAAGTGTTTAGAAAATACTTCAGGATATCGATTAGCAATTTCAGTAATTACATTAACTATTGCAATTAATAAATCTGGAACATCAGCAACTTCCAAAGCAGACTGAAGTTTTCCCATTATCATCTGTAAGAAATAAAAATGTAATCAAGAACAAGTTGGATATTTTAAATGTTAATGAGTTTTTTAGTTTAAATCCCAAAATTGATAAAATTATATTTCAAGCAGATTGGGGGGTATATTTTCTGTATTCCCAATGCTGACAAATTAAGATAAAATGGAGTATAAACCATACCAATTTCTGAAAAGTACTTACCGGTATAAGTTCCGAAAGATTCTTTTTTTCTGCATCTAATTTAAGCATCTAAAAAGTAAAAACAATTTAAACTAAAATATATACAAACAAAAAGTATTTTAAATGGATTAATTCATTCTTTTCTCACAAAAAAAGCATTTATTAAAATTTCTAACCATATTAATAAAAATGTGAATAAAGCTTGTTAGAGCAAATTATTTCTCAGCACCAAATATTCATTGGATAAAATTAGTATCTAAAGAGAGGTCCAATGTATTCCCTAAAAATATTCTACGTGAACAGTTAATTCTTTATTATAAAAAAAAGTAAGCTTTCTAAGATATCACTATTATTCATATAATTCATTAAGCATTAAGTATGAGAAGTTTGCAAACAGATCAACAATAAAGTATCTGTTTAATACACAAACTGTTAACGTCAATCGTACTCTTGAGGCTAGTTATGAGACATCTTTACTCATTGCCAAATGTGGAAAAAATCATACTTTAGGAAAGGATTTAATAAAACCATCAATATCAGCATTTCTTAAAACAGTCCAGGAAAAGGATGACAACGCTGTTAAAGCCATGCCATTCACTAACAATACTGTTTGTAGAATAGATGAAATGAGTGATTAAATTGAAACAACTTGTTGAAAGTTCATTCTCACTATGAATGGATGAATCAACTCTGAGAGACAGGTCGTATTGTTAGTATATGCAAGATATATTAAACAAGGTGAATTTGCTGAAGAAATGGCATTCTTCAGATCATTAGCAACCACCACTTCTGCCGCTGATATATTTGCTAAGCTAAACAATTACACGTCAATAATATACCAATAGAAAATATAACATCTTGTGCTGCAGATGGTGCTCCTGTTATGATGGGCAAAAAAGGCTGCTTAAAATTGATGAAAGATGAGAATCCAGAAATGATTATTGTGCACCGTGTTATTGACAGAGAAAACTTAGTGGCCAAAAACATTACTCCTGTTTGGAGGAGTACTGTGATGAGGTACTGTGCTGTTATAAAATGTATCAATTATATCAAAGCTAATGAAAAATGTGAGCGTCTCTTCAGACAATTTTGTGAAAATGAAAATGCAGGCCATGTGAGACTTTTATTTCACACTGAGGTAAGGTGGCTCTCAAAGGAGAATTGCTTGAAAAGATTCATGGACTTATAAGATGTTCTTAGTGACAAGCCTAAAAATGAAGCATCTGAAAACTGTTGATGGTAAAGCATTTATAGGTTATTTTAACAGATATTTTGGAAAATTAAATATGTTGAATAAACAACTTCAAGGATCAAATAAAACTCTTGTGAATGCAAAGATGAAGATATTTGGCTTCTTACATTTATTGAGGTATGTCAAAAAAATATTTCTCACAAAAATTTTGACCAGTTTCATTGGCTAAAAAAATGTGAGGGGACTGATGCTACTGTACTTGTCGTCGTGGATCATTTGAAAATAATGGCCTCTGATTTCAAAGAATGATTTTCTGGTTTAAAACAAATTGATTTTCCAACATGAGTGACGCAGCCAATGCTGGTGGATATATCTGATATTTCGATGCAGTACCAAGAACTCTCGGAAATGCAAAATGATGTGTGTGAGTTCATTAAAACTTAATTCAATATAAAAGGAGTGATGGCATGGCTTGTGATGAGATAGAAACTAAATACCCACATTCAGCCAAGTCTGCAAGAAAATTGTTGTTACCCTTCCCATCTTCATATTTAGCTTAATGTGGCTTTAGTGCTGTCAATGATTTGTTATCGAATAAAAGAAATCGACCTGATATCACTAAACGAGGAGACTTGAGACTTTAACCTGACTAAATTGGAACCTGATATAAAATCTCTGTCGCAGACATGATGCATCAGAATCTCACTAACAGAGATTTTTAAGTGAGCTCAATTTTTATTTTTCATTATTATTAGTTCAATAATGAAAATGATCAAAGTATTTCAGAATAATGTTTCATTCAAATATTTGCTATTTCTGAATTTCATTTCTTTATTATATGTTTGGGAACTTTATTTAACTGTTCTTTCATTTTTTTTTTTTTATTTTTCTCTTTCATGGATGACTTATTCTTTGGAAGCTGGTTCAGATAACAAGTTAATGGCCTTTTAAGCTTCCTTCAGGAGAATAAGGGTAAAATTTTGAATAACAAAATTTAAATATCACGAGGGGGGGCATCAGGATTTTAAAAATGCCTAGGTGGGGCATGGACCAAAATTGGTTGGGAACCACTGGTCTAGAGACTGATGAAATTGGTAATGTGATTGAAGAAGCTGTCGATTTTGCCAGGCAAATAAATTTGGAAGTGAATAGTGATGATGTTCAAGAACTGTTGGATTTCCACAATTAGGAGCTGACAATTCATGAGCAAGAGCAAGACATTGAAGAACTTGAGTCTTTAGACCCAGTTCAATCAAAAGATAAAATGACAGTTATGAATTTGACAGAAGGTTTCAGTTTATTTGAAGGATTACAAATTTCAGAAAATACAGAATTTAATGAAGAACATATTTTATTAACAAAACAAGGAATAAAAAATTATCAGCATGCTATGAGGAAATTTTGCACTGAAAATTTTAGAGCTGGTATACTAGTTTGTCAAAATATATGAAACCTTCTACATCAAAATAACTTTGGTTTGCAATTTTGTATTTGGGTTACCTAAGATTAAGTTAAGATTTTATTAAACATTTTTTGTCCTGCCTATTGCATAAGTTTGGGGTACTACTGTACGAATAATTTTAAAATTATGCATAAAAAATTCAAAACAGATATTTTGTTATCAAAATTATTTACAAATTATTCTTTCAGTACCAACCTGATTTATACCCTAAGGTACCCATACACTAAGGTAAATTTAAAGGCATTTATATATATAGTGTATACAAGAAAGAGTAATTACTTTACAATAAAGATGCTTTTATAAAAAAAATAGAATATGAAATTACTCAACTTTCATAATCTATTTCTAAAAAAAAAAATTACACACATAGAAGTAAAATATAAAAAGATGTAAATAGCAAAAATCTTCCACAGAATGGCTTCAATATATTTTTGATAAAATAAGAAATACCCAGAGAGTACTTGAAACAAAAGACTTGAAAAAAAAGTGTAACAAAATGAAGCAAATAATTTTCTGCACATAACTTTTCACATGATGGGCAATATTATATTGATTTATACATTCTGCAGAGGAAAAAAATGAAAATGATTCCCTTAAAAATAAATCACACCTACAAATCAGCTAGAAACCAATAGTTAAAGTATGATAAGAGGGGGAGAAGAGCAAACAGGAATTACTGATATGTTTTAAACTTTTCATCAGAAAAAAAAAATAAAAGTTGCAAGGGAGGTAGTTAGTGGATGATGGAAACTTCATGAAAAGCATTAAAATAAAGGATCTAGGTGTAAAAACACAATGAAAAACTGAAAAGCATAAAAAAGTATGCAAATCATATTAAAATAATGATTTCAATGAATCATTTGATTTGATTTTTTGCATTTTAAAATGCCCACAATTGAAGTTGAAATAAAGCTATTAGATAAAATTAAAAAGACTTCTATATGATTTGCCGCGATATTATACAACATAATTGAAAATTCCATTTACATATTAATTTAAGCATTTTTCAAGAAAACATATAAATTAATTTCAATCAAGAAAAAAAATAATACATACTTCAAGAAGAGATTTAAGAATTAAAATCCGCACATCTTCCGATTTTGACAAATTTATAACACTAAATTCCCAATCGAGTAAACTGCAAGAGAAAAAAGTGCAACTTTCATTGAAAAAAATTATTTATCAAGTGATAAAAAGTATTACTAAATGTACTGCAACTTACCCTCGGGCTTTGAAACCTAAAACTGCACCCAAAGATCCAACAGTTAAAACAAATTCATGCTTCAATTCTGTGTTTAATCTGAAATTTTAAACTTTCATTTTAAAATCAATATAAAAAACATGATTCCCCAAATGCATAAAAAATAAAATTTTTACAATTAATACAGCTAAAAACATTGAAAAATAAACAAAAAAAGGAAGCTTTTTTAAAGTTAGAATAAAGTGACAATGATGCAGTTTTAAAATCACAAAACCATAATAATAAAATTAAGAATTTTTAATCCCCCCCTAAAAAAGAAATTACATATTTATATTATGCTGCATAAGAAAAGAACATAAAATATTGTAAAAACCCAATGACATTCTTAAAAAGTAAAATAAAAATTGCTTTCAGATGAATCATTAGTGCTACTCATAATAATTACTAACACTTTGTCACTTAATTAAGTATACAATTAATACAACAATTGTTTAAAGAGTTTTTTCATGGCTTGTAAAATTTAATCTTAAAAAGAAAACAAATCTCATCCAAGTGATAAACTTATTGAACACTAAAGTAAAATAGTTACCCAAGTTGGATAAAATCCTCAAAAGTCGAAAAGATATCCTCTTTATTGGCTTGAATAATCTGCAATTTTAAAACAGAATTGAAAATTCAATTATATTTTTACAATGTAACATTTAATACATTCATTCAATTAAAGGTATACCATCAAAATGCTTTTCAAAGGATTATATATATATAAATAAATCCCGTAGCTAATTATATTAAACCTCTCGCTGCACATCCTGCGATTTCAACGGTCAGCCATAAGTGTAACACACGTAGCACTATGCAGCGAGAGGTTTAATACGGATATTTTTTATTCAAATATAATGGAATTTAAAAATAATTGAGATCTAAATTTTAAAAAATGCTTTTACTTCAAATGAAATGATAAATATCAGCATTGATAATTTTACAAATGACAAGAAATGACCAAGTCAATCAACAAGAGATATAGAAGAAAAATTGAATACACCTGGAAAAATTAGGGAAAGTCAGCAAGAAAAGAGTTGGGTATCTCCTAATCTCAGCAAACTGAAAAAGATTATGCAGCACAAAAAATGTTTGAACTCGGATATGATCTGTTTTACCTCAACCTCCTTACTCCCCAGACCATTCCCCACAGACTTATCGCCTTTTCTGTTTTATGTAAAGCATTTTGAATGCAAAACCTTTAATTCTGAAGAGAAATCAAAAATTTCAAACAGTTCAAACCAGCCACATTTAACCCAAAAGAAAAACTGATAAGCTGCCAGAAAGATGGCATAATAGTCATTCATAATAGTAGTCAATGCATAGTAAATTAATTATATTTTTTAAAAAATGAAAGCAAAATAACTCATTTAAAAAAACAGAATTTATTTATGATTCATCTAATTAATTATTAAAACAATATTGGAGAAACAAAAGGAAAAATTAATTTTTTTTATAAACTGAGCTCACAATTATACTTAAATCTATCGATTTTATGATAACTTTCAAATCCCATTAAATTACTACAAGAAAGTATTGACCATAAAATACAAAAGTACAAAAAGAAAAACTTCTAATTAAAATAAAAAGTTTTTTTTATTTCAAATTCCTAATTATTTTTTCCCTTTTGCTTGAATCAACTATAATAAAATATTAGGATTGTAGCACATATAAAATTGATATGTCCTTCTTAAAAAGAAAAAAATTACATTTAATTACGCTTTACATGAATGGCATCTTTTAGCAATTAATTTAAAACAGCATGACCAAAATCATACCTTACAATATATATAATATTAAAAATCTCACTTTAAAATTTTCAGGATGTTCAAAGATTGCCCTGAGTTGACGAACCAAACTGGCTTGTCTTTCTTTATCTTCATCTCTCAAGAGGCGATGCAAAATATTCTTCAACCTGCTTTCATCTACAATATGACTGTTGTCTAGGTAACCTAAAAAATAAGAAATTGTACTTGGATAATACAATATTTTTTGAAAGATTACCTTCCTTTAATAACTAATTAAGTTTTCCAGAAATTGGGAGAAGAATAAATAGAAAAGGTAAAAAATATATGTATTAATTTCTTTTTTGGCAAAGTCTCCAATTTCAGAACAAATATTCCAAATTACTGAATAGATGTTCACATCAAATTTTGAGGGGGAAAAAACATTGAGGAAAAAGTGAAAAAAAAAAGATGTAACACAATATAAAACATAAAAGTACAATTTTTAATTTTTAAAAGCATTATTAAAATTAACACTTCCCAAAAATTATTTTCAAAATAAAAATTTATTTGATAAAGGTCAAAGTTTCAAAACAGAAGTCCATTGTTTCACTAAAGCAGTTATTCTAGTCAATTTCAAAGCAGCCATCCAGGATATAGTTATAAATCATGACACAGACATCCAAATTATATCAGAAATAAGACAAACATTTATAAATACAACAAAACAATCGTTTCTCAGTGAATCCTTTCATGTGTGGAATCAATGATAACGAAAAGGCAGACTTACTAGCCAAGAGAGGAACACTTGAGCTACAAGACAACAAAACATTTCCTCCAATCACTTAAAAAATATATTTTTGAGAAATTGATACTCTTAAACATGACCAGGTAGCAAAATCAACAGGCGAATCCTGGACTAATATTCAAGACAAGTGGAAAAAGTTTTGTCAAAAGCCATAAAGAACTTGTGGCAAATTTCAGATAGCAAACAAGCCTGTATCATCTCAAGAAAATAAGCATCCTTCATCTATATATATAAAGGAGAAAAGCGACTCACTCACTGACTGACTGACTCATTGACTAATCACGATATCTCCGGAACTATTAAACCCACAGACTTGAAATTTGGGTAGGTAGGTTCCCTTCATGGAGTAGACGTCAGCTAAGAACGGATTTTGCAAAGTTCGAACCCCAAGGAGCGTTATAGATAATTATTTCCATTACTAAACTATTAGATGTACAGTCATGAAACTTGGTACACAGATTTCTTTCATAAAGTAGATTCCCTACATAATGATTTTTACAAACATCGACCTCCAAGGGGCATTATACATAATTATTTCCATTTTTAAACTATTAAGTGGATTCCTTTAATAGAGTACAGATCCGCTGCAAAATGGGTTTTTTCAAAATTGACCCCAAGTGGCGTGGAGAATTAAGGGGCGTTATAGGCAATTAACTCCTTTTTTAAACTATTAGACGTAAAATCTTGAAATTGAGTAAGCAGATTCCATTCACTGAGTAGTGAGTGATCTGTCATAAGATGGGTTTTGTGAAATTCGTTTCCTAAGTGGTGTTGCGGGGGCTTAAGGGGCGTTATAGATAATTATTTCCATTTTTAAACTATTAGACGTACAGTCTTAAAATTTGGTATAAGCGAATTCCTTTCATGGTGCAGAGATCCGCTACAAAATAGTTTTGGGTAAAATTGATCCCCAAGGCTCACTGAGGGGAATTAAGGGGCGTATATAATAGATAAATATTTCCGCTTTTCAACTAATAGAACCACCTTCTTGAAAATTAGAAGATATGTTCCGTTTATGGAATAAAGTTCCTTTTACAAAGATTTTTGCGAAAATGGACCCCCAAAGGAGTGGGCTTGTGAAGGATTAAGGCATGTTTTAGAAAAATTCCTGTTTTTGAATTTAACTCACTTACTTGAAATTTGTTGAGCACTTTTCTTTAGTTGAATAGTTCCACTAAGAATGGATTTTACGGAAATCAACTCCAGGGGGAAGCGGGGAAAGTTATTGGGGCGTATTGATAGACAAAGTTCCCGTTTTTTAACTGCTAAGACTATAATAATAAAATTTGGTTTGCATGTCTCTTTTGTTGAATTGGAATCCTCTAAGAATGCTGTCAACGAGGTATTGATGATAAAAATTCCGTTTTTGCTCTGTTAGATTTAGACTTGAAATTCAGCATGCATGTTTATTTTATGGAGTAGAGATCCACTGAATGTTGCTTTGGGGGAAATCCACTTGATTATTAGGTTAAGTGAGTGAAAAAATCTTTCTACTTCTATTTTAGATATAAGTAGAAATTAGATATTATAATTTATGTTCTTTTTATATCAAGGGGCGAGAGTGTAACAGCTATAAATATATTTTTCAATACAATCGAATATCAATAATTCATGCATATGTAAACAGTATACATATATACAACATCGTAAAATACCCAATGAAGCAGGTGGGTAACGGCTAGTCTAGTATATGACGAATTTGAATTCGGGTATCCTGAATGCAAAACATCTTTTCTGCCCAGAACTAGATAGTCTAAAAAATGTAATGATATTAGCAAACTATACTGGAATGCCAGAATTTTCATGAACTCTTTGCAAAGACTACATCTCTTGTGTTCCTTTTCTTGTTGTTCCAATTTTTAAGTTTTTCTTTTGTGTCCATGCTAATCTGTCCTGGTTCTTACTTTAAATGTTTGTTCTTTTTATTATTTACCATTGTTCTTGTGTGACACTTGAGCAGTTTTATATGTTTGGACTGATACTTTCAATAAAGCCGGTAAAATCCTAGTCTGGCACACTGCTGTTTTTGGCACCATTTTTTTCGCCAAATGGCGCCAATAACCCGTTTCAAAAAATGACATCATGGAAGAAAACGAAAAAAAATCGGGGGTTGACGGTCTCAGCTGGTGATCAAAAACCCTAAGAAAATGGGGTTTCCGTAATGATGTCGGGGCCGGAAATGAAGGAAAAGGGGGAGGGTGATGGTCTCAGCTCCTGTTCAAAAAGCCTAAAAAACGGGGTTTCCGTAATGGCGTCAGGGACGCTGAAAACACATGTATTTACACAAAAGCATAAAATAAAGAAAAGGGCAAAAAGAGAATTTCTACGAGATAAAGGCAGTAAAATAAGGGAAAAACAGCATTTTAAAAATTGTAAAAAATCACTTATCACTGTGTTTTTAATTTTTAAATCATTCACTACAAACTCATTCATACTCTTGCCAAACCAATACCTGGTTAATCGCAAGATCACACAAATACTCAATCTACTATGACTAAACCACATACCTTTTCTTACACTCCGGCAAACAAAGTGGAGATTCTCTTTCGACTGTACTCGACAACGCCATTCAAAACCATCAATCTTACCCTTTCGTTCAACCAAACGCATACCCTTTTTACACTTCGGACACTCATATCTGGAGGAAATTAATCCTTCTTTCATAACCCAACTTAAAACAGCCTTATTACCTTGCTCTCCAAGCAAAACAAAAAAATCCTGTGGTTGCCTCGCTTTCAAGCAATTTTATTTCGCAAGCCATTCTAACAACCAGTGGAAAATCAAGCCAAATATCTGAACACGTGGGGAAGAAAGTAAGAGCAGGGGTGAACTCGACGTGTTGCAGCAGGGTCAAGGGCGAAAATGGACGATGTCAACTTTTCACCCGATTTTTTTGCTTGACCGGTTTTAGGGTTGCCATATGTTAGTCACTGGACTGGACAATCAGGAAAGGTTGCCATATTGTAAACTTTATCGCCAAAACTTTTGGCGCCAAGCAGTGTGCTTGACTAGGATCCACCCAAACTGATTTTTTTGCATAACAAATAAAGATGGACGAAAATGTTTCCAAGGCAAAAGATCTCTCTGTTGACAGTTGGTACTAAACACAAGTACTTTGTTTTAAAAATCTCTTGGAACGTATATGAAAAGCCAAAGTACGGCTTTTTAAAACATATACTGTAAAATCCGGCGCATAAGATGCACTTTCCAACACAAAAATAAGATCAAAATTTAGGGGTGCACTGGGTTATATGGCAGGTATAAAAATGAGAAAAGCATAAAAAAAATTGACTTCTACATATGTCAAAATACTGTTTATTTAAACAAAATGACAAAAAAACTATTTTCTTTCTAAAGCTTGGAATAATACCTCAAATAAATGAACTTCAAAACATAAGAGCATTGTGTACGTACATTTCAAATTTCTTCGTAAAAAGGGGGAGCACATTATACGGTGAATATACCTAAAAATTTAAATTTTCAGCTTGAAAGTATAGGTGCCCGTTATACACCAGATTTTATGGTAATAAAACAAGATTAAAATTGAGAAATTGAAAACATTTACCAATATTCATGATTTCAAAAGGAGAAGTATGTATACTATTTCAACATTCTATAGTTACTTGGTTCAGTCCTAGGAGAGAGAGAGCCCACACACCCTTGGCGCGAATTATTTTGGCTGGGGATAATTGTGCCATCTTGGTAACCCTACTTCATTACACTAGATATGGTAAACCTAACTATTTCTGGAATTTTTGTATTTTGTTGGAGGGGGGCATTTCGAATTTCGTTATTTTGTCATTGGGTGCTGGGCTGGAAGTATGGCTGCATGTGTGAGAATATACCTTAGAATTTTTTACTTTGTTGAATGCAAAAGGTAAGAAATAATTGACAGAATGGTGTATGAAGGAAGGATTGATTGCTTTGAATTATGAATGTCCTAATTGTAATGAGCAAATGGGATTATATGAATGAAAGTCCTGTTTTGGATGGAGATGTCGAATGGGTATGTTCGACCATTACCTCACAGAATATATATGGCGGTGCTCCCATGGTCATTTACTTAGCGATGAGGCCTTCAAGGCTTTTTTAAACTCTGCTGTTACGCTGCAAAATCTACTCAGAAAAAATCAGCAGTAAGAAAATGCTGTTTTTTTAATTTTCATCTTTAATACATTTGATAAATTTCTGTATTTTTTACATATATTTTCATTATGCATCCACCTTGTCCCGCTACATTCACTTGCTGCCATTGTCAGTTTTGCTTATCGCCATCTTGTTCTGACGCTTTTTTCGGTATTTCGACAAGGGTGTGGGCTCTCCTAGGATTTTACCGATAACCATACTCCATGAGAATAAGGAAATACCAATCCGACAGACATATTGGAGAGAACCATTAATCCAATATTTAACAAAGAAAACAAGACCCTGATGTGAAGTGCCACTCAGATTAATTTATACAATAATATTTTCTGAAAATTCGGTCAAGTGCATTTTATTTTTCCTTTTTATTAAAAAGGGAAATAAAATTATGAACTTCAAAGGTTCATTAAAATACTATTTACAGAATCAAATCACGTACTTGTGTATTATTGCAACCTATTGGCGACATAATATGAAATGAAGCACATGACTAACAACTAAGCGCAAACGACACATGTGAAATTGGGGTTGCCAACTTGGCGAGTTATCTTGAATGTTCGCTATTGTTACAATAATATGCAAGTACTTAAAATTTTACTTAAAGTTGACATTTCAAGAGACAAAATGAAATTTACTAAAATGCGATTCTTGTCCAATGCCATATCCGATCTCAGCGAATAAACAACAAGAATGACCATTTCATTAAAATTATATCATGGATCTTCTGTGTCCTATTAACACAACTTAGCTTTCTCTTTCCAAAAGGTAACAGTTTAATTCAGTTTAAATTATTGTTGCAGGCAAAAGCAATGGGCCTGAAAACAATTACTGCCAGCATATGAGCAAAACTAAATTCCCAATGCCCATTAAATGGAAATATACAAACTACACACAAAAAGAGGTAAGATTTTCAAAAAAAAGTAATGTATGTTTATTGGACAAATATCAATATTCATTCAATTAAAATTATTTTTAACATCAGGTAAAATGAAATATACATATATAATTAGTTCAAAGGCTATTACTTTCTATAAAAACCAGAGTATAAGTTAAAATGAATAAGAAATTATTTTGATTCAAGAGAACAATGCAACCTGTAACACTTATAAAGGATTTCTGAAAATAAGATGCCTTCTAACGTTTTACAAGACAGTAATCATGCTTAAAAATATTTAGAAATACAAAAGTTACAAATTATGTCTGAATCTGAATACATCAAATTGACATTTTAATTTGTCACACTGACTATTAAAAATTTTAAATAACTAACTGTTACACCATCAAATTTCCTTAAAGATTTATTAAATCAATTTAAGAAACTAAAATTACAGTAAAAAAATTAAGTTATATTAGGGTTTATATCATTGTTTCAGATATAAACTGTTTAATGAGTAATTAAAACAAAACACAGATATTGAAAAACTGTACATTATACTCCATTAAACATTTATTAAATAAGGAAAAATTCATGTTCCCTACTTAACCTTGAAATATATCTCAAGACAAATAACTTTTGTAATTGTGTGTCTCACATCTAACCCTAATTCTCAAGTTTTGAATACAGGAATATATACAATATATTCAATTAAGTGAAACATTAAATTTCAACAGACCATGTCAGAAAACAACTACTTCATCCAATTTTCAAAGGTTATTAATTCCTGTAATTTTTGTAAAGGTAATATTAAATTGTTGCTTAGAACTTTTTAACATTGCACAATGTTTTGTCATATTTTTTTAAATGGACTACGAATACTATTTTCGGAAAACAAATTAAATGTGGTAGAACTGATTAAATTTTTTTAAAATTATAATTCTCAGTGATTACACCGTTTTATTATAGCATAAAAAGTATGATTTTCGAAATCCATATAATCAGAAAAACCTCCGATTACCCTGATCCACGTGTAGTATAGGGGGCACTTTGGATTTGGCGATTTTTATCTAAATGTCATGGTGAGATATCGAATTCATTCTAAAATAAATAATAAATAATACCAAAAAAGTACCTTGGCGACCACTTTTAGTCACCAAAATAAAGGACTGCGCCAAGTGCCCCCCCCCCTATACTACACTTGAACCAATATTAATTTACTTAATTCAACATGTCGTTTTAATTACGATGTACAACCTCAAGAAATGTATTAAATTACAAATGCAAGAAAATTCAAGATGTTATTACCAGATCGTTTGTTATTATAGTCACGCTCACGACTATTAATACCTCTGTTATAATGAGAAATATAATTTGAGCGGCCTGAGCTTTCATTCCTCATTGAATCGGTGTGTGATACACGGCCAGGCGAAACTTCACTGGAATTCCTTGAAAAGGTGGTTTGAATCTTGCCTCTTTCTTGTCGCCTGTACACAAGACTCCCTTGAGTGTCTCGACTATTTGAACGACTTTTGTCAATGAAATTGTCTTTAAATCGTGAATAGGAAGACACATGTGTTGAGTTTGGTCGTTCTGAAGAACTTCGCCGAGTGGGAGGTTCATCTTGAAATCGTTCATCGTCGTCACGTCTAGTACGGATGATTTTTTCTCTCCTCGGCTCTTTAGTTCGACTAAACGTAGATCTTTGATTCATTACCTTAACATATGGCCTCTAATGAATTTCATAACACAACGTTATCAGGTGTATACTTCACACAACCTTCGAAAATATTCGCCATGTTGAGAAATAAACCGTTGCCATCCAAGCTCATGAACGCGAAATGTACACAGTTAACAAATCAAAACAAACAAAATTAGTGACTACAACTTCAACGTTCTTAACCAAAATATAAATAGTATAATTTATATATATATATATATTGCTTTTGCTGTCATTCGAAGTATTCATCACACTCATTTAACAAATTTTATTCATTTAATTACACATCTGAGTATTTTAAATACTTCTACTAGCAACATCCATTAAAAATAACACCCACGGCGTTTTAAATTGCTAAGTGATCTCTTAGTTCTGGTCCATAACAAAAGTAAATATATTCTACCTGTCTTAGCAGTCTAACACAGAAAAAAAGCAAGTTTCTGTGATTATTTTGAATTAAAGCTAATAGGATGAAAGTTGTATTTAAAATGGTATCTCATTTTCCTAATTTTCACGCAATAAGAGCATGAAGATTTTGTAGACTAATCAGAGTTAATGGGCTACTATCTCTCATTATATCTCACTTTTGGTAGAATCCATGCAACAATTGGATTTCTTCATGACATCTGAACTATTCAGCGTTGACTGCGGTTGCTTAGCAGTTATGGTGACGAGCTCATGGCTCTTATATGATGAGTTCGAGCCCTAGCGCCACTAAAGACCCACCATGTTAAGAGACTAGTGCATGTAAAATTTGACATGGCTCAAATCCCTCCCGTTGACGGGGTGCGTAGGATTTCTTTCCCAAGAACCCATATAATCGTAAAATTTCCATACTTTTTGTATTCTTGGGAATTCTATTTCGTTCCAAGGAATGGCACGGGGCTTAAATGATCTTTAATGGAGCTATTTTTGACTAGACTGTGGATTTCAACCTTGGATATAAATTTTAGCTGATTGTACATTGGCGATTTGCAATCGTTCACCCCAAACTTCTTGGGCGGAGAAATGTTCACTACTCCATTAGTGGGGTAAGAGTGTAATAAGAGAATAAGTAGAGTTGGTGAGGATTTTTCCAGCTAGCATAGTGGGAAACTATTTTTTCTGATCAGTTTTTCACATCAGTTAACAACATCTCTCTATCGAGGTTTTTTTTTTTTTTTTTTGACTAAAGGTATTTAGTTTTTAAAGGAATCAATTTTTGTACGACTAATCTGATCAAACATTTTTTGTGGATAACGTAAGCAGGGTCAGCTCTAGCAGTTTTGCAACCCCGGACAAAAATGGAAAACGCAAATCCTCTCTCCACACAATGCCGCCTTTCTCTCTCGTTGTATATATATATATATATATATATATATATATATATATATACACTGCTGGACAATTGTTAAGGACGGATCACAAATTGCTATGTAGCATAACATTAAGCGAGACATGAGGCCTAGTAGGATAAAATATAGTTGCCACACTGTCCAGACATTAGAATAAAGAATATTTATTGTTCTGAAAAGTACAAAAGCTGTGAAACATCTGAAAGAAGAAAAAATTGTTCATTTGATCTGCGTACGGAGAAATGGAACAATGCATCTAAAAGTCAGCAGGCACCTTAAAGAAAGGTATCATTACGGGATATGTCCACCGTAAAGTGTGATGCAACATTCCACACGTCGTACCATACTTTGCACAACATTATCCAGCAACTGTTGAGGCAATTTATCCCATTCCTCTGTGAGTGCACGGATGAGGGTGTTCTTGTTTGTCGGATGATAGTTTCGACCAGCAACTTGCCTCCCCAAAGCATCCCACACATTTTCAATGGGTTTTAGATCTGGAGAACGCGCTGCCCATACGAGACGTTGAATACCCTCGCTATCTAGACAATCCTGAACAGCGAGTGTTCGATGACATGTTGCGTTGTCGTCCATAAAAACAAATTTATCACTGACAGCACCACGGAAAAGACGAACATGAGGAAGTAGAACTTCATCAAAGTATCGTTGGTCCGTCATAGTCCCATTCGCAACCACATGTAGGCGCGTGCGGCCATTGATCATGATGCCGGCCCACACCATGATACTGCATGTTGGATATCGGACCTTTTCCTGGATATTTTCTGGACGATAAGCAGTACCACTCTCGCGCCAGATCAGTTGGCGTCTACAATCCAATGACAGACTGAACCTACTCTCATCTGAGAATAGTACGCATGCCCAGTCCTGTTCAGTCCAATTGTGATGCTCACGACACCATTGCAAACGGGCAGTACGGTGCTGTCTGGTCAATGGGACACACACAACAGGTCTGCGTGCGTATAGTCCTCCTCTCCTCAAACGTCTGGCAACAGTTTTTCGGGAGATCTGCTTTCCTGAGGCAGCAAGAAACTGATTTGCCACCTGCTGAGCTGTGGTGCGTATGTTCCTTTTTGCTGAAAGTACGATATATCTGTCTTCTGCAGGCGTCGTACTTCTAACACGACCTCCCCCGTGCCGTCTACTATACATTCCATTAGTTTTAAATGACTTTCACAGCCGTGAAACAACGCTGTGAACGATGTCGAAATCCCTGGCAACATCTGTTATTTTTCGCCCTTCTTTGATCTTTCCAATAATTCGGCCACGCATGAAATCATCTATGTGATGTCGGGAAGACATGCCAAAAATTTTAAGTTCGTCTATTAAATCTTTCCTGTAAAACTTTGACTTGAAACAACAACTGTCCACATGCGTCAAAACCTTTAATGCTCTTATGAACGCTATCACGTGATGAACAGACGTGGAAAAAAAATTTGCATACTCATACTTCTTCTTACTAATATCCCGCACTTATTCTAATTTTCCACATTTTGCTTCCTTTCATTTTGTGGTTGCTATGGATGATAGTGTTATCCGTCCTTAGCAATTGTCCAGCAGTGTATATATATATATATATATATAAAGGGTGTTTTTTAGAGGTATAGAACTTTTTTAAATTGCAATAAAACAACGATGTATTATTCGATTGACATGAATTTTTTTTTATTCGAAAGATAATCTTGTAGCATTATATTTTAAATATGATTTCTGGCACAGGACTGCCACGGCTGGCTCGGATGTAGCCCAATCTGGACGTCCAATTTTCGATTACTTTTTCCAACATTTGTGGCCGTATATCAGCAATAACACGGCGAATGTTGTCTTCCAAATGGTCAAGCGTTTGTGGCTTATCCGCAAAGACCAATGACTTTACATAGCCCCGCAGAAAATAGTCTAGCGGTGTTAAATCACAAGATCTTGGAGGACAATTCACAGGTCCAAAACGTTAAATTAGGCGGTCACCAAACGTGTCTTTCAATAAATCGATTGTGGCACGAGCTGTGTGACATGTTGCGCCGTCTTGTTGGAACCACAGCTCCTGGACATCATGATTGTTCAATTCAGGAATGAAAAAGTTAGCAATCATGGCTCTATACCGATCACCATTGACTGTAACGTTGTGGCCTTCATTGTTTTTGAAGAAGTACGGACCAATGATTCCACCAGCCCATAAAACGCACCAAACAGTCAATTTTTCTGGATGTAACGATGTTTCGACATACACTTATGGATTAGCTTCACTCCAAATGCGGCAGTTTTGTTTGTAGACGTAGCCATTCAACCAGAAGTGCGCTTCATCGCTAAACAAAATTCGCTTATGAAAATTGGGAACAACGGCAATCTCGTTTTGGGCCCATTCGACGAATCTCTATGCCTTGCTTGAGTCTTTTGATGAACTGCCAAACCAAACTGAGAATAAATCACTTGACAGCTGTTAAATTGGTCGCCATCTTAGAAAGTAATGCCAACTTAAACTTCTATACCTGAAAAAAACACTCTTTATATATATATATATTCGGTGTTACGTGGAGCGTGGTCAAGTACGGTATTTTCGAAGAGACACTCATGTAAATCGTTATTCCTTTTTATTCACATCAGGAAACGCATAAAGATCCAGTAGGGACGGCATTACACATCCAAGAAGCAAACAACATAGCACAAACTCAAAGACAAACATAGAACGTGTTGTAGACGGCTGATTACATGATGAAGGCAAGTAGACAAAAGAGAGAGATTACACAAGATTTTTTCTTTTATACAACGGTACAAGTGCGTGATGATTACATAATAGTAGTTCTGATTGGATGGAATGGGTGGGACAGGGATTTCGGATTAGCCGATTACGATTAAGATTACAATGTTAATTTTAAACCAAAGAGTTAAAGTTCTTTTAAATATTGGTACACAGAGTTAATACAAAGGATACTAAAGGGAATTATTATATATACATTCAGAAACATTGAAAATAGTGACCCAAGAAGAAAGCATCGTATTGAAATGAAATTTAATACACATAATGACACAGATGAGAGATTCACTTGATCTCAAAAACAAGACAATTAAACTAATACAGGGTGTGCAACGACACAAATACTGGGCAACTTCAATAGCGCGTTGGACCACCTCCAGCGGCAATACATGCCGCCACACGGTCTGGCATTGAGTTGATTAGACACCTTATGTTGTACTGAGGCAGATGGGCCCACAAATCTTGAACAGCTAACTCTAAATCATGTACAGAGTGACACAATGGCATCTGCAGTTTTAGCTTATCCCACACGTGCTCTACAGAGGACAAATCGGGTGAGGGGGCGGCCATGGAAGAGTCTGAAAATGACGTAGGAAGTCTTGAGCTACTCTTGCTGTATATGGACGAGCATTATCTTGCTGGAAAATTGCCCTGGGAGACCATTTAGGAAAGGCCCTACATGGGGTCGAAGAATATCATCAACGTAACGTTCGCCCGTTAAGGTTCCACGCATCACAATTAAAGTGGATCGGCTATCATAGGCTATGGCCGCCCAGACCATTACACCAGCTGTGCGGGCAGTGTGACGTAGAACAGTGTGGGGGGAATTGTAGCGCTCACCAGGGCGCCTCCACACCCGTACACGGTTATCACCTGTCCCCAAAACAAACCGGGATTCATCACTAAACACAACCTTTTGCCAATCTGTGACATTCCACATTGATCTAGCTTGGCACCACTGTAGACGCAGTTGCCGATGTTCCGGTGTTAAAGGGAGTGCACGGAAAGGGCACTTGGATTTAAGATTTGCTTCTGCAAGGTGTCTGGAAATTGTTTTTTGAACAATTGCTACGATTACGTCTGCTTGTATCTTTGAACGAGTCACTGTGGGGTCCACAAGTACTTGCCGCACGATCCTTCGATCTTCTCTCCTCGTGGTCTTTCTGGTCGCTCCAGACCCGGTTTTCCGCGCGTGGGTACCTTCTTGTGTCCACTGCTGCCAACAATTTCTAACGGCACACTCCGAACGATCCACCTAGCCAGCAACACGGCGCGTCGACCATCCTGCAGTTTTCATCCCGATGATCAGGCCTCTCTCAAACTCGTTTAGATGTGAGAAATGTCTTCTAACACGTTTACCTGGCATGTTTCGCTTACCAAAGTCTTCCTGCAATCGGAGGGTGATCGTCACGTTTATGAATCTTCAAATTTGCGCTGGCTTATATAGCACCCTCTTCCTGATTGTAGCGCCACCTCGGCGTGTATGAGCATGCGTATTGGTACAAAACTTGGATAATTTGCATATCACATTACGCTGTACTTAATTGCAAAGTTTCACGATTGTACTTAGCTTCCTTCTTGGGTCGCTATTTTCAATGTTCCTGAGTGTATATATACACACTGGTGTGCAAAAATTAACGACAAAGTCGAAAAATTAGCATATCAGCTGAACGAAGAGGCAGAGCGGACAGAAAGACCAATCAGGAGATTAAGTAAGGTGATGTACGGTAGCACATGCGCAGATATGCAGGTAGACGTAATGAGGGAATGTCTGAGTAGTATAAAGCATGTTGTCGGTGTAAGATCAGTATTTCTGGCAAAGAGATTGCACGCCATATAGCAGTTAAAATCACACCAAGTTGCTGCCTCAGCGAGAAATGGCGAATAATCAATCTGTTAGACGACATCTGGATGCTTTTACCCGAGGTCGAATCATTGGGAAGTTGGAGGAAGGCCGCAGTTTGACAAGTTTGGCTGCAGAGTTCGGAATTGCTCACAACATCGTTTCACGACTTTGGAGATAATTTCAAACTACAGGAACAGCTATCACGGGGTTCAGTAGTGGTCGTCCACGAGGAACCACACCCGCAGATGACCGGTACATTGTCTTACAGGCCAGAAGAAACAGGCGGCAGACAGCGGGAGAAATCGCTAGACACACGACACAGGCGACTGGACGACCGATATCGCGTTTTACCGTGGCCAGAAGACTGCACGGTGGTGGTCTGTTTGCACGACGCCCTGTGCGGTGTGTACCTTTAACGCCTGCCCATCGGAGAAGGCGTTCTCTGTGGTGCCGGGAACACCGGAATTGGAGAGACAATGAATGGGGACGAGTACTCTTTACAGATGAGAGCAGATTCAGTTTGAGTAGCGATTCTCATCGCATACTCATCTGGAGAGAGGGGAAGCCGCAATCATCCCTCGAACATCATTGAAAGGGACAGGTATGGAGGTCGCGGTGTTCTCCTTTGGGGAGGCATCATGCTTGGTAGTCGTACAGACCTTCACATCTTCGACGCAGGTTCAGTCAATGGGACCCGTTATTGTAACGAGATTCTTCTTCCATATGTGCGTCTTTTTAGAGGCGCTATGGGTCTGCAGTTCCTTTTCATGGACGACAATGCACCATGTCATCGCACAGTAGCTGCCGAACAGCTCTTAGAGAGTGAGGATATTGAACGTATGGATTGGCCGGCACGATCTCCGAATCTCAATCCCATCGAGCATGTATGGGATTTTCTAGGCAGACGCTTGGCAGCTCGTACCTTACCACCAGTAACGATTCGGGAGCTTCGATTGGCGCTGTAAGACGAATGGGCAGCAATGCCTCAACAACTCATTGACACCCTCATTCTCAGCATGGGCAGACGCTGTGAAACCTGCCTAGCAGTCAGGGGAGATCATATCCTTTACTAAAGACCGGATGTTTCTTGATGGATACCCATCACAGGGATGTTTCGGCCTTCAGTCGCATTGCTCTCCATGCTACTTTTTCAATCAAGTATCTTTTTATTCCTCTGATTTCTCTTTTAGTAAGTGTTGCATACATTACACATGTCCTTACGTATTGGGGATCTTACGGTATTAAATGTGTTGATTTGGAAAGCTTTTGTACAAAGTTATATTGAAAAAACCGTCTCGTCCTTAATTTTTGCACACCAGTGTATATATATATATATATATTTAAGTCTTAAGAGGTTCAAGACAATTCGAAATTAAGGACATAATTGCTTGTTATTATATCAAACGAGTGGTAAAATCTAAGAGAAGGAATCATCAATTTCAGCACGGCGATTTCTACTAAAAATAGTCTACTGATTGTGGGGATCACAAGCGTTTGTTTTAATTTATAGTAACTACACTCAGGATTAAAATAAAACATCTCCTGTAGCTCTCTGTCTATCAGAATATCTTATTACCCTTGTCTTCTTTTGGATAGCTCACACCAGACATCGTAAGGGTGAAAGGAATATCAGATGTGATCTCATTCCAGGATGGGGAGAAATTTACAAGGGAAAGATGTGTAAACATATATATCAAACTTCATGCTTTAATCCCGCCTCAAATCCTTCAAGTAGAAGCACAAAAGAAAATTGCATTAAATATACAGAAAACAAAATATAAAAAGTAAGATACTTTAAATGTAATACCAAATTCCCTCCCAATAATATTACAGAATGTATATCAAATTCTTTGTAACAAATAAAAAAAATAATTTTCAAATTCGATCCAAATGCCGCCCTAGGCAGGGGTCCAGTCCTAGAGCCGCCACTGATGTAAGCGTGGCGAGAGGAGAGAGGTGTACGAAAACCAAAATTCAAGAACGACAAAGATGCGTTTCCAATCCAATGTTTATTATAGGGGACGTTTGGTCCCGCTGATTACAAAGAAAAAGCGACCCTCTCTCCTACACAACAATAAGTGGACTGCCACTAGCGAGGCTTTTACAGCAACCTTTTTGGCATATTGGCGATCTCAACAAAGCCGAACTCGCCAATAGTATAGATATATATAAGTACTCTAATACTTAAAACTATTACATCTATTCTATTTTTTCAAAACATTTTTCCGATATTTGTCTTTATTATGAGCTATTTAATTGAATCGACAGTTTGAAGCAGGGAATGAGCCCCCAAACAGTTTGGGGGATCATTCCATATTTT